>VMBQ01002637.1:27699-43118 GCA_007657795.1 Dreissena rostriformis
AAAAAAATAAAATGTTTTTTCTTTATTTTTATTTTTTTATAGATACATATGTAATGTAATAAATGACCACACCCCCACAATTTTGATAAAATTGCCATAACTTCTTTATTTATGATCAGATTTGATTCATACTTTGACAAATAGATGAGCGGTCTGCACCCGCTAGGCGGTGCTCTTGTTTAACGTTATCATTACATCATTACTATTTACCAGGCTGAACGCTTTTTTTATTCGGAAGCTAAGGTAAAATTTAAATCTTTGTTTGTCTTGTTTTGTTTGTTACTATTCATTATACTGTAAGGATCTCTTCATTTTCATTTAAGCAGAAAGGAACTCTTTTTTGTTGTTGTGTAGTTGTTTTTGTTATTTTTACCGACTTTGTTTCATACGCGAAATATTACATGCACGCTGTATTTTGGAGCACACGTTTTGAAGTTTTTATGCCCCCAGTAGGGTGGCATATAGTGATCGCACTGTCCGTCTGAAATTCCGTCACACTTTGCGTTTAGGTTTTGCGTTTAGGTTTCAAAAAATGTGGAAAAAGGGGGCATATGTCATCCTACGGTGACAAGCCTTGTTAATCCTTATTTAAACAATTAATCAAAATATGCATCCTAATTTGCAGATTAATATCAAAATACTGTAATTTGACCCCCCTCTCTTACCGCCCAAAAGTCGCAAGGTAAATGTTTGCCGTCACATAGTTTAACGATATAACATCCCTAAAAAAACTTGACAGTCTTCTGCAAGAAACAAGACAATTATTTATCTGTTAAGAAAATTTAAAGTAACGTACCCCATTAATAAATACATTGAAAAAGTATGTTATCTCAAAATCAAATATGACGAGATTCACTTTGTAAAAAACACGTAACTGAGAATGCAAAAAGTTAGCAAAAAATGTTAGGACCATATTTATTGGAATGATGGCATAAATGTTACAAGTTGTGGAACTACAATAATTAAATCAAAATCTCATTGCCATTCATGTTTTTAAGGGAATTGTTAACAGATGTTGGCATTTTTTTTCAAATGTCATTAGATATGATTACTTACAAATCTTTAATGTTTTTTAATAGACAAAACTAATTTTTATAGTAAGAAAAAAAGTTGAAAAAACACACTGCCGTTGCCGGTATATGAACCTGTGTCGTCACGATTGGTAAGCGGATGCGCTACCACTGTGCCACGCAAACTTTTTATCTTCTGAAGCGAAACATACCTATACAATAATAGAATTGTTTTATGAACGAAATTCGCTTTATTTTCTAAGAACTTTTTTTCACTAAAAGTGGACATAAAAAAATTCACTAAAAATGGTCTTAGAAACTTTGTTCTGAGATTATGTGAAAAATTGTAAGAATTAGAAAATGCTATATTAAATATCTTTTTTATTTCGTCTGCCAAAATCAGGGAACATCGGGGCATTTTAATGTGTTGATAAAACACAACCGACTGCATGACGTGTTTTTGAAATGCGGTTTACCATAGTGTATTTGATAAGCAAATAGACTAAAAATAGTTACTTTTTGAAGTTAAACGAATCAAAAATTGAGTATCTTAATCCAAATTCGAGCTCAAAGGTGCTAGAATAGCATGTAAAGAATTAAAGGCAGTTAAAGCCCATGAATTTCAACTTTTGGTAAAAAAAACCCTGTCAAAATGAGTGTGTTTTTGGTATCATTAGATGGTCGAGCAAAATTTTCAGGTTTTCAGCCATTTACAACTTTCACCCATGTACTTAAACTGCAGTGCGTTCAGTTGCAGCGAACGTTCTCCAATGATCGTTCGTTTCCGATTCGGTCTTATTGAACTATAAGTTTGGCGCGAACGTTTCAAGATGGCGGCTCCCAGAGAATTGATTGTGATTTTGATGTAAGAAATCTCTAATAACACATAAAGTACTTAACCAACACAATACACTATGTTTATAATTCAATTCATTTTATATACTTCAAAAAAAAAAGAAAAAAATATCGAATTTACGCTGAACAACAACAACGACTTACTTGTCCGCCATCTTGGTTTCGCTAGCGAGCTATAGCGAACTATCTCCCGAGACGGGTCGCTTGGGTTCGCTAACGTTCACGGCGAACCGAGCGTTCAATAGCGAACGTTCGCGAAAGTTTGCGAACTATAGCGAACGTTCGCTGTAACTGAACGCACTACTGATTAATTATAATTAAATCATGTTGATATAAAGTGCAATACAACTGCTTATGTGTCAGTATTCTTTGTTTAAATATGTAAACCAATATCTAAAATAAAACATTAAATAAATGTAGAGTATATCAATTTCACACTAATTAAATTCTTCGAATTGACAAGTGTAGAGAACACAGCCCCATTTACCATCCACAGCTATCTCAAAGTTCAAATTATTTGCCCCTGTTGGACAGTCCTTACACAGACGTGTGATTGACCTTCTTGAGTTTTGGAGTGAAAATATAAATATATAACATCGGATTAGGGACTGACACATGTGCTAGAGTTGTCGCTTTATCAATGCTCTAGTTAAAGGTGGTTTTTCTCTAATTGAAGTATACAGGATTTTGCATCGACTATGAGAATTGTTGATACTCGAGTTAACGAAGTTTTACTGTTAAAATTTCTGACATAAACATTACTACTTACATATAGTTGTATACACTGGGCCCATGACATCAAACATTGGTCATCTCAATCTAATTGACTGACTTAATGTTACAGATTGGCAAATGACAAATCAAGGCCGGAGGGTAACAATGCACTTTACGGGTGAATGATATTGATTTAAAGTTGAAACCCAAGTTTAAAATTGGATCTTTTGCCATCTAAGGTATTTTTTTCTATAATAATTGTTTTTGTTAAGGGAAGGCAATTTCCTTTTCATAGCCTCACTCAGAGTTGTCTCCTTGTGTTGTAGAAGAAGCAGGGAGCCGGGTCGTCCCAGAGTGTGAGTGCTCAGAGCAGCCTGGAGCCAGCCCTGGCCAAGAATGACGCCCTTAATGGGAAAGACAAACCTGCCAAGCTGCTCAATGGAGACAGTACGACTTGTCCTCACTTTCTAGCATGGCAAAATTGTATCATTTCTGTCTGGTATATGGGTGTATATAATGCAATACGAGATTTATATATTGGTAGAAAAATGGCCATTTGTCTGTCTCTCAATTACAGATTAAATAGTTTCATAATTGTGTGTGTTTAACTCCTCTAACTGCTTGGCGCATTTTCAAACATTTACACAATGTGTAGAGGATCGTTATGGAAGGAATTTTGACTGCGACCATTTTTGGCCCTTTTCCTCTGTAGAACGCATAGTGGATTTGTCTGTGTCCAAATATTCATTTGGCCCATGGGGGATGATCAGTGTCTGAGACACATTTCTAGTTGAAATGGCTTTTCATTTATCACAAGTCATTTTTTCTGTTGGTAAAAGTTTGTTGTGTATGAACTATTTGTTTACAGCATGCATATGACCCAGACATTTAAATTTCTTTTTTGATTATAATGCTAATTGTGGAAACTGAATGAAAACTAATTGAAAACTGAACTTAATGCATGTGCGTAAAGTGTCCTCCCAGATTAGCCTGTTCAATTTGCACAGGCTAATCAGGGACGACACTTTCGGCTTTATTGGAATTTTTCGTATATAGGAATAATCTTCTAATTATTTTTACCGTTGATCCAGAGAATGGTCCAGTGAAAGATAAAGACATGAAGAGGTCGAAGATTGAGAAGCCGGTGGAGAAGTCCAAGTCAGAGGAGAAGGTAAAGTCAGCTGGTCCAGCAGAGTCCAAGAAGGCGGTCGGTGATCCTGATAGGAGGGAGGAGGCCACAGCGGGGTACTTTTATTGGTTGTTACTCAATCTTAGTTGCACTTTACTTTGTTTAGTCCGCTACCTGTGAACCTGTGGGGACTGTAGGTTTACCTCTGGATCATCCATCTGTCCGCCTGTCTGTCTGTCCGTCTGTCTTCAGAATCTGGATCCTGTGATTACTAAAAAACATGTATGCTATGTTGATGAAACTCGGTATGTGGGTAGAGGTCCATATGGGGGAAATGCATGTTATTTTTGTACTCGTCTGAAAAAGGTTTTGGTTGCCATGGTTACAGAGTGAAAACAAAATATGGATCCTGAAACACCTCAAGAAGTACTTAAGCAATTTTGATGAAACTCTTTATGTGGAAAGAGAGCTGTATGAGGAATATGAACGTTATTTCCTCTTTTTTTTGCGGAAAAATTGCTATGGTTACAGAAATAAGTTAAACCTAAATGTGGCTCTTGCGACAACTCAAAAAGTACTTTAGCTTACTCCGACAACATAAACTGAGTAGGCTTTTCTCGCTTTAAGAGAAAATTTAATAAATTTGAATCATTTCATAATATTGATACTGTTTCATAAAGGACACAACTTTAATGAAACATGCGCAAGCTTGCAGTGGTATCTTTACAATCAACACAAGCTTTAGTATTGTTTATTTATACATATTTCAGATAAATTTGTCAGCTTTGTGTTTTTGATTAACTGATGCAACTGTCTGTACCAATATATCAGAAAATTATACTTTTTTGGCAAAACAACTAAAAAATCATTAAAACGATACACTTCACAAGTTACCGGTTTGTAAAAATAATTAAAAGCTCTTGTGATTATTGTTATTTATAATACAAATGACTTTGCTTATCCAAATTTTAAGTGTAGTTTGAAATGCGTTTGTACAAATTACTATACATTTCAGCCAAGATTCAGACAGGGGAAAAGTGGATGGAAAATCTGAGAAAAAAGACGACAAGACCAGTAAGAAAGAAGACAAACTTGTGCTGAAAGTCAGCAAGTCTAAGGAAGACAGGGTCGATGGTAAGGTCAAGGTAAAGAAAGAGCAGGATAGTATCGATGATTCCAGGAACATCGTCACTCCCCTGAAATTGAAGATAAAGATGAAGGAAGAAAAGGTGGAGGAACCAGAGGGACCTAAGGTTGAGAAGAGAGGCAAGAGTAAGGAGAGGGTTTCAGAGGGGCAGGCAAGGGGTAAGGGAGACAGAGAAGGGGACAGCCATGACAGCAAAGTTAAGTCTAAGGAGATTAAGGAGAAAGAAGAGGAGCTGCAAGCCAGACTGGAGAGAATTAAGAACGAAAAGTCACGAGGTTGGTTGAGTAATGAATTTTCAATTTCCTTGAATCAAATTAATTTTCAATTATGATTGTATTGATGATGCAATGTTATATTGAAGTTATAACTGAGGATGTTTATTTGCAACAAAAGTGGAATTAATTTTTTTACAATTCATTTATTTTACAAATCTTTAAATGCAAAAATATTGATTGAAAACACTGTGTTCACATGCATTCATATTTAAGTCAGACATGGTGCAGTTTCTTAAGTGCCTGTTTGGACACATCGTCCTATCACATTAAGACCTTGTCAAAAACACTTTTGTTACTTGTAAAATTTTAACATTTCATGTCAGGCATTGTATCTGATAGCCCCAAATGTTTGTCAGACAGCTTAATTTTAGTCAAGGTTTTTATGATAGTTTTCGAGTATAACCCTTTCCCACTCAGAAGCAAAGTGAGCATTGATTAATGCAACCAGCATAAAACCAGAACAGCCTGCGAGTAATTCACCGGCTGTTCAGGTTTTATTCTGTTTGCTGCTCATCAGTATTTTAGGGTTGGAAGTGAAGCCTTTAAAACTTCAAGCCTTAAAAATAAGTTATTTAATTTGATTTTCTAAGGGACTACAGGTCAAAATGTGTATCTGAGTGGAAAAGGGTAAACTGGCGTTAATGCATTTGCATAAAGTGTCGTCCCTGATCAGAGACAACACTTTCCGCTTGTATGAAATTCTTTAAATGAATCTTCAAAACAAAAATCCAGTATTAGCGGAAAGTTTCGTCCCTGATTAGCCAACACTTTATGCACATGCATTAAGCCCTTTTGTAATATAGACACCATTTTATTTCAGAGAAGGAGGCCCGTCGAGAGAAGCAGGAGAGGAAGAAGAGGAGCCTGAGCCCGGAGGAGGCAGCGGGCGGCGCTGGGTCACGTGACCAGGAGGAACCAGAGCCAGCCAATGTCAGCACCACCTCCATTAGCCACCACAACAAGCCCCCACTAGACGTCTCACCCAGGCACCAGGACGAGAGAGGTAACATGGCCGTCTTGAGCTTCATAGGGATCCAAATTTTCCTTGCTTAAATCGGAATTATTTTTCTTGTATGGAAAGTTATCAATATTTTTTTAGAATTAACAATTTATTTTACTCAGATTTGCAGAATTTTAGCCATTGGCTAATTTTGCATGGCCACTGCTGTTAAACCTAAGTATATTAGCATCTACTGGTACTTGAAGTTTGTATATTGTTATACATTTAGTTTACACCTGTTTGGTTTTCTTTGTATTTTAAGATTCAAAACGGAGGAAAACGGATGTTGGTGCATCTGGGTCAAAGGTTAGTATTGATGAGGTGATATCACCCATGATGGAGGTTACCTAGCAACTGCCACTTGTTACTATGGTTTCTTCAGCAGAGATCTGGGTCGTTACAGGAAATGGAGTTGATGCACAGAGCAAAAGAAAGCCTTTTGTCAGAATAAGATTGAAAGTATCAAGGGACTTCTAAATCTTAAAAGCTGTTTGAATCCATACAAGTTATTTAAAACGATAGGAGTACTGTTACTGTGTGTCAGTATGGACTAGAAAGTTGTATCCATTTAAAGTACTGTTACTGTGTGTCAGTATGGACTAGAAAGTTGTATCCATTTAAAGGTATGATGATGGTCAAGAATGAACTTTCTGAGCCAAGTGTCTTGTTGTAAAGAGTTGTAAAAAGATAAAGTGAAAAAATGTGGTGATGGGACCTGAAATTTTTCATCTAAGATTGCACAGGCAAACGTTGCATGCGAGGCACATGTTAAACGTAGTTAGTAAAGCGTCTTCAAGATGCACATCAATGTATTGTTTTATTGAGGAAAAACAGATGTTGTACACAAAGAATGAATGAGGAACAATTTGTACAAAAAGGACAATTAAAACAGGTTTTGCATTTTGAAGAAACTAAATCATACACCATATTTGCTGATAGCAAACTCTGCAGATGGTTTTACACCTTTAGTTGTAAATGTATTGTCTCTTTCTGCTTTCCTGTCGGCTTCCAACGATTTTGAAATGACCATCAAGGAAACACTCCGAAGGAAAAAAACGGAAATGACTACTTGAAATAAAAATGGATTTATACCTGAAATATTTAGTCAACAACGGATTTGTCAAGTGAAAGATTTACTGAAATTTTGCTTTATTATGTCTCAAAGAGCATAGAAAACAACGAACCAACGATACATTGAAAACCTTAAATAATGAATTGGGGACCGTATAGACCAGCCATAATGTTTGGTTTGCTATTCCTTCTCAAAGATAACAAGTTTGCCCTATACCATCCTATACAACAAAGTCACATGAAGTAAAGCTGTCGTATTGCTCCAATCTCAAATATAAGCAAGCTGTGAAGATGTCACACTTACAAATTATTTAGTCTTTTCTTCTAGGATGTCATATAATTCACACGAAAACAACCACCAACATATCATAATATTGACCTGAAAACAAGCTGCCTAGGTGTCGCCTTATATGCCTGAATCCTAGATATAACCATATCTTTAGATATTGCCATATCCACCTGAAAACAAAATGTCACAATATCGACCTGAAAATTAGAAGTCGCCATATCGACTTGAAAACAAGATATCACCATATTGACCTGAAAACAAAGATGTCAGCATAGCCACATGAAAACTAAATTTCACCATATTGACATGAAAGCAAGATGTTGCCATATCGACCTGAAAGCAAGATGTCACCACATCGTCCTGAAAACAAAGATGTCACCATATCAACCTGAAAACAAAGATGTCACAATAGTGACCTGAAAACAAAGATGTCGCCATAATGACCTGAAAACAAAGATGTCACCATATCGACCTGAAAACAAAGATGTCACCATATCAACCTGAAAACAAAGATGTCACAATAGCAACCTGAAAACAAAGATGTCACCATATCGACCTGAAAACAAAGATGTCTCCATAACGACCTGAAAACAAAGATGTCACCATATTGACCTGAAAACAAAGATGTCACCATATCGACCTGAAAACAAAGATGTCACCATATCAACCTGAAAAAAATATACCACCATATCGAGCTGAAAACAAGATGTCATCATATCAACCTGAAAAAAAATTGACCTGAAAACAATATGCCACCATATTGACCTGAAAACAAGATGCCACCATAGCGACCTGAAAACAAGATGTAACCATAGCTACCTGAAAACAAAGATGTCACCACATCGACCTGAAAACAAATTGACCTGAAAACAATATGCCACCATATTGACCTGAAAACAAGATGCCACCATAGTGACCTGAAAACAAGATGTTGCCATAGCTACCTGAAAACAAAGATGTCACCATATCGACCTGAAAAAAAATGTCACCATATCGACCTGAAAACAAAGATGTCGCCATATCGACCTGAAAAAAAAGATGTCGCCATATTGACCTGAAAACAAAGATGTCACCATACCAACCTGAAAACAAAGATGTCGCCATATCAACCTGAAAACAAAGATGTCACCATATCGACCTGAAAACAAATTGACCTGAAAACAAGATGCCACCATAGCGACCTGAAAACCAGATGTTGCCATAGCCACCTGAAAACAAGATGTCACCATAGCCACCTGAAAACGAGATGTTGCCATAGCCACCTGAAAACCAGATGTCACCATAGCCACCTAAAAACAAGATGTCTCCATGGCCACTTGAAAACAAGATGTCACCATTGCCACCAGAAAAACTTGATGTCGCCATAGCCACCGGAAAACTATATGAAAACCATTGACATCTGAAAACAAACTGGCAAGAAGTTATAATAAAATCTTTCATCCAAGATGCTGCAATCTCCTTCTGAATACAAGCTACCAAGATGAATTCCACCTGAAACCAAACAAAGAAGATGTTGCAATATCTGCATGAAAAAAAGCTACCAAGATGTTACCATATCCATATGAAAATAACTACGAAAGTATCACACTATAACCCTAAAACAAACTAGCAAGATGTCACAATGTCCACTGGTAAAAAATGGAAACAACAAGCTTGAATGTCACATCTGCTAAAATGCCACACAATTCCTAGTAAAACAAGATCCTTAAATGTTACAATAGCCTACTGAAAACAAGCTACTAAGATGTCAAAATGTCCCCCTGAAAACGATCTGCAAAATGTCACAATATCTGTCTGAAAACAAGCTACCATGATGTTCAAATGTTCTCCTGGAAAACAAGCTACCAATATGTCACAATTTACGTCTGGAAACAAGCTACATAGATGTCACAATTTAAACCAGAAAAAAAGCTGCCAAGATGTCACAATGTATGCCCCAATAAAAGCTGCCAAGATGTCACAATTTATGCCAGAAAACAAGCTGCCAAGATTTCACAATTTATGCCCCAATACAAGCTACATAGATGTCACAATTTAAGCCCCAATACAAGCTGCCAAGATGTCACAATTTATGCCAGAAAACAAGCTGCCAAGATATCACAATATATGCCAGAAAACAAGCTACCAAGATGTCACAATTTATGCCCGAAACAAGCAACCAAGATGTCACAATTTACACTGGAAACAAGCTACCAAGATGTCACAATTTATGCCGGAAAACAAGCTACCAAGATGTCACAATATCCACCTGGAAACAAGCAACCAAGATGTCACAATATCCACCTGGAAACAAGCAACCAAGATGTCACAATTTACGCCGGAAAACAAGCTTCCAAGATGCTGCAGCATATAACAAGATATTTTTTTTCAATATGTCATATAGCCTTCTAAGACTATTGTGAAATTATAATAACCAGCTTGAGCAATCTTGAAAAATATTACAATAGCTGCTTGTTAATAAAACAGACCTCTTCATATGATGTAAAAACTGACTTTACTTGACATTGAAATGTATTGAGAGACCGATTCATAAGCTTAAGACAGCTACCTTAATAAAATATGTTATAAGACAAAATGATATCAACCCTACCAACAAATCAAATAAACATGTGATTGAAACTAACGGCGAAAAGGGGAAAATATGTCCTATAAAAACTGTGAACAAATGTTACTTGAAATGTGTTTTAATATTATACGTGAACGCTATACTGTGCATCTGTATAGGCAGGGACAAATATTACTTTAGTTACTAGATTATGTTTTATGCTGGTAGGTGCTTAATACGAAATTAATCATTTATACAGTAGTGATGAATAATTTCTGTTGAGCCTGCTTGTGTTCAGCTCAATTCAGTTGTCACTATGGCTGTTTGTTTAGACTTGTTCTTCGTCATCTGGCTAATTTAAAATAACCTGCCCCACATGTTGACCCTGTTGAAAGGACTTGTTGCACGCAATGTCTGAGCCAAGGTTAAGGTCACACTGTTATTGTTTAATAATTGCAATATGAATGTCATTCTTGACAAGTGGCAGCAGGCATCTTGTAGTATAATTCTCATGGAAATATACAATGTACAACTACAAGGAAATGAGCCTCCTTTTGGGAAAACTGGGCTTAAATCATGTGTCAGCACAGGCTAATCAGGGACAACACTTTCCGCTTTGATGAAAATCCAGTGTAGGCGAAAAGTGTTATCCCTGATCAATCTGGGATAACTTATGCACATGCCTTAAGCATATTTTCCCAGAACTAGAATCAAATACATTTCTTATACCAACAGTTTATTCAAGTTGTATTAAAGACAGGTACTAAAATTAAAATCCAGTTTTCATAATGTTATTGAAATGATTTGATTAATTTAATGTTTTGTAAACTTCTGTTTCAGTTGTTTAGAATTTAGATTTTTATATTAGACGATTAAATTGGGAAAATGAATCAAAAGTGCAATTAATTCCACATTTTGTAACCTGTTTATTGTTTTAATTGTTTAAGGTGGTAGATTTTATAACCTAACTTTGCAAACATTTTGGGCCTTCATTTTGGATTTGTTGGTCTTGGTTTGTTGTTTTTTTTTATGTCCCCCAGTCTATACTGGGGGACATTTTGTATTTGCCCTGTTTGTTGGTTTGTTTGCGTCAAATTTTAACATTGGACATAATGTTTGCAATATTGAAGATAGCAATTTGATATTTGGCATGCATGTGTATCTCATGGAGCTGCACATTTTGAGTGGTGAAAGGTCAAGGTCATCCTTCAAGGTCAAAGGTCAGATATATGGGGGCCATAGTGTTTCACAAACACATCTTGTTTTTATACATTCATTTATTGTTGGTCTTTCTTTGTAAAGTCAAATTTCTGAATTGAGATACGTTTTTATCAAAATGTTGATGCAATGCAGTAAACTGTCTTTTACTTTAGAATGCACTGGGGTGACATAATTGTTTGAGATACCAAAGGGGCTCAGGTGCAAATTGATGAATGATACATTTCTACTAAAATCATTCTTGAGATTTGTTTAAGTACCCATAAATTTTGAGTTGCAGATGTACAAGTTAAAGAATTTAAGCTGTAGCTTTATGTACACTTATGCATAATTTGTTAATGTTACTGTGATTGTTTACTCTATACTTTAGAATCATTCTAGTAATTAAAGATATTTTAGACGGTAGAACATGTTCCATATATGTTAAAAAAAAAGTGCTTGTGTTAATATTAAAAATGTAAATATGTATTGTTTAAAAGAATTGTGTGTGTGTTTCCTTAAATACACTCCTTTTGTTTTAAAATTCAAATTTTTAATTTGGTATTGAATTTATTTTACATTGAATATCACTTTGTGTTTACAAATTCAGTAATAAATAAACATACAGTATATAGATGTTAATGAAATGTTTGTCTTTAAATATAATCTATTCTTAGAGGATATTAACTGGTTTTCATTATTATTCAAAATGGATGATTTCTTAATATTCTATTATTATTTATTCAATCTCAAAGCTCATACTGTTTGGAATATTTTGATGGAAATGTGGATAGTTGTAGGACTAATTGTGCACAAAAGAGTGTGTTTCCTCAGGACTAATAACGTAAAATAATGTATATTGTTATTAAATTTCAGTGTTGCAAAACACTAAAGGTGATGTACTTTAATATTCATGCGATTTAAAATGAGAGGCCTGCATAAATCTTCATCTTAATGAAATGTGAAATTTAGATGGAGTCTATAATCATTTCAAGTGCTAGAAGAGAAGACAAAAGTGTTTAAAGAAGATAAGTGAAAGATAGATATATATTATTCACTGTGTATAGAATTCCTAGGCAGTTTCTTTCAGCAGTTTTCAGCTAGTGTGATGGAGGTGAATCACTGGAGTGTAGCCTGTGTGGCTGTGGACATTGCCATGTATTCTGCTACAGAACACATGTGTGTGTTACATCTGCCTGTGCTGTCAACGCCTCATTGTGACTTATATGAGAACTATTGCCATGTTTTGTCGTTCTAGGAGGACACGGGATTAATGCCTAAATCCCGCCACAGACATGTAAGTGTGAACGCGTTTTGTTCATTAAAATGCTATATGCAACATTTTTATAGTTCCAGTTAACTGTTCCAATCTTCTTTGAATTGTATATGTGTATTTAAACAAAATTTATTCTTGTTGATAAAGCGAACATTTAAAAATTGAGGATTTACCTTCTTATAGTACAGTAATGGTTTTGTTATTTTAGATAAATCAAAACTTCAGGCATTATGCATCATTTCCTCAAATATTACTGTAAAGTACAGTACAGTAAAACTTCATTAACTCGAGGTGTCAACTGGATTACACAAATGCTCAAGTTTGCTAAGGTCTCGAGTAAGCATGCTTCCCTTATTGAAAAGTTTGGAAATTCCCTAAAATGGTTAACCACCAAAGTTATTATACACCAAAAAAGTAATTATTTATTAACACCAATATAAGTACTTAACCTGTTCAATAGTAATTATACTGGTTTTGTTTTTAGAAATTAAGTATGATACAATACAATTGCTAAGTTATCAGTATTTTATGTTTTCAAGTGTATAACTTTATACTTTAGTTGCAGATAATAAATTAAGTTTGCCATTAAAGCTAATTTAATTGTTCTAATTGACATGTGTAGAGAACACAGCCCCATAATCTGTCTACAGCTATCACAAGGTGCAAATGATTTTTCTTTGTCAGAAATTCCTTACACAGAAGTGTCAATGTTGGGCACAAGTTTTGGAGGGAATATTTAAATATTTGCACAGGATAAGGGATACACACATATGCTGGACTTTTCCAGTTATTGATGCTAAAGTTTACGGTGTTCATATCTTATTGAAATGATAATGATTTTCCAGAGACTATGGGATTTGTTCCAGTTACCGTAGGATTTCCAGTTATCGTTGCTCGAGTTCAAGAAGTTATACTGTATGTGGTTAAATTAACCAAAGATTATGAGTCTGTAATTTTTCTGTTGAAACACTTGAATTTCAGTTGATATTGTCATTTTAATTGCTATCTTTTCTCTTGAAATCTTTAGACATTGTAGGAGTTATCTTTAATCATCTGACCTTAGCATAATTGCCCAGAATATTTTACACACTGAAATACGGCAATCCACATTTAAGCAAAAAATATGCACCCTTATATTAAAAAAATACAGATGTCCGAAAATTTTGAGACAAAAAATACAGGTGTTTGAACGTTAAGAGACACTCTAAAAATATTTCATTAATGATCATTCAACGAATATAAATAGCAATTGCTTGTAAAATATCACACCGTATAGTATATATTACTTCTATATATGTTTCACCTTAATTTGTTGGGTGAAACCATTGTCTATTACCTGTTAACATAGTTATTTACTTAAAAATGCAAATGTAATGGGCCATTGACTTAAGGCATTCATTAGTTAAATGACCTTAATCCGATTGTAAAAACGCATGATCAAAGTGTCTTCAGATAAGCGCAACAGGGCTGAATTCTTTTAAAATAGCATTGTTAAATAAACAGTCCGAAAATTCAGAGTCATTAATTATGGATGAAAACCCGTATGTCCAAAAATACGAAAAATAATTAATTTGATTTAAAAAAAGGGGTGTCCGAAAATTTAAGAGTGTCCAAAAACATTGAGTAATTACCGTATTACTATTATGATTTAACATTGTCAGGCATTTTGAAGTTGAATTTTGTATGTCTCTAAATTGTGTTGTACCAAATGTTCACTTTATGCTTAAAATAATTAAACCTTCCATTATCTGCTAATACGCCATTTGTGTGACACAGGCAATATTGTGATTGTGCAATAAATAACTCTATCAAGGGCCTGTTTAATTGATGCATGATGGGAACCGTTCATAAATATTTTTTAATGCATGTAACTATACCACAGGTTATTAATTACGGTAACACCAAATCCAGCTTTACATTTGAGCCAAGCAATACTTACTTGATCAAGTGATCAGTAATGTTGGTAACTACATGTATTGCTTAGTTTGGCTACTGCTATTGCCGTTACTACGGAATATTCTTACTCACACTGGCATAGGGTGCCTCACTTCCATTTTTATATCCATCTTTTTCAAACAAATGGCCCTGTCCATTTTTATCCTCCGTCCTTTTTTTAAATCTGGCTAAATCCCTATGAAACTGTTGAATTCCATTATATAATGCACAAAGTGTGTTGAACAATGTCATGGTACATATGAGTTGTTACTGCCATGTATATTGAAGTATTGTGTCTATTCAATAGAGTGCATCGCCAGAGAGGGACCGGGATCGGGAAAGGAAGGAGAAAAAGAGGGTAGGTTAGATATTGCCAATATCTGTGGATAGCCTTTTATCATGCATGGAATACTGCTCCTGAATGTTTCAACCAAAGTTTGGTGACCTGGAAGCATTGAAAATAAATTGATTTTGTGGACGAAGAAAAACATTAATGAGAAGGCATTTTATTAGTGCACACAAACTCTTAATTGTTACTAGTGTTTAATTTAGATATATTTGGTTTCCAGATTGGTTCAGGCATTCAGGATATTCATGGCTACCTTATGTACCCATAGCTGTTGGTGATAACGGGTTTTGTTCTGCGGGGATGATGCACTTCATTGTTTCAATAGTTATAAATGCAAAACAAATAGCCATACCATAGAATAAACTGATGAATCATTTCAGTGAATAGACATACAAACATACATAGAAAGATTTAATTGTTATTTTAACAAAACATGAACCTGTAGTCATTGTCTGTATGTGCTTCACTACGTTTCAAAATCTTGTATAAGCAATAATATCATCATTAAATATTTCAAAATAACTTGCCAGATAAACACTGTGGTGACAGCATATTGTGTCCCTTGTTTAAAGGTCAAGGTCACACATGAAGGTCAAATGTCAGATTTAAACATAAAACAGCTTTATA
>VMBQ01002637.1:46914-65688 GCA_007657795.1 Dreissena rostriformis
ATGGGTCATGCCGGGTCAAAAACTAGGTCACGGGGTCACTTAGTGCGTTTTAAACATTCAGCATGGTGTCCGCTCTCTAATTCAAGTAGTTTTCATCCGATCTTCACCAAACTTGGTCAGAAGTTGTATCTAGATGATCTCTAGGGCAAGTTCGAACATGGGTCATGCCGGGTCAAAAACTAGATCACAGGGTCACTTAGTGCGTTTTAAACATTCAGCATGGTGTCCTCTCTCTAAATCAAGTAGTTTTTCATCCGATCTTCACCAAACTTGGTCAGAAGTTTTATCTCGATGATCTCTAGGCCAAGTTTGAACATGGGCCATGCCGGGCCAAAAACTAGGTCACAGGGTCACTTAGTGCATTTACATATTGAGCATGGTGTCTGCTCTCTAATTCAAGTAGTTTTCATCCGATCTTCACCAAAGTTCTTCAGAAGTTGTATCTAGATGATTTCTAGGCCAAGTTCGAACATGGGCCATTCCGGGCCAAAAACTAGGTCACGGGGTCACTTACACGGTTATGCTTTTATGTAGTGACAAAGTTGGAGATGGGGGCATCCGTGTCGTGTGGACACATTTCTTGTTTTTATTCAAAAAGAATATATAGCGTGCCATATCTTATATCATTTTCATGTTTGACCAAAATACTGTGTTTAATAACGGAACACAGGAACTTTTCAGCGATTTTTTTTATAAGGCCTCGTAAATAAACAACTAGATAAAATACAATAATTTCTCTCTTAAATAGACTTACGGATGGTTCCAAGAACTTCTCTCCTAATACAGTTTCTGGAGTTATACTTTAACGTTATTTAACAGAAATTTCCAATACAAATGTTTGCAGTTCGCTCCAGCAAGCAGAATGGTGATTCCGATGAGAGACGGAAGGAGGAATACGATCGTGACCCCGAGGACAGCCATGCACGTGCAGGCTCCAGTAGGAAGGTGAGGACTGGCGACTCAAACACTGGACTGGAACCATTTTAATATTGTGGAGAAATTGATAGCATGACATATCTTAATTCCCAGTTTATTGGATGGATTAATATCATTCTAGCAGCGATAAATGCCTTTAAAGCATTTAATCCTGTAGAGTGCATGGTGTTAAAAACGAAACTGTTTAAGTAAGTTTGATTAGCCATACTGTGATTTGTATTGCTTGCGGATGTCTATATGCGGGAGATGGGAACCATTCAAAATCCATTGTTGGGGGAGAGGGGGGCATACATGATTTACAAAAATATCTTGGTTATGCTCATTTGCATGGATCAGGTTAACCCTTTGCATGCTGGGAAATTTGTCGTCTGCTAAAATGTTGTCTGCTAAATTTCTAAAATAAGCATTTTCTTCGAATTTTTTTTCAAAGAATACTATCAGAATAGCAAACAGTTTGGATCCTGATGAGACGCCACGTTCTGTGGCGTCTCATCTGGATCCAAATTGTTTGCAAAGGCCTTCAAAATCCGGTTCCAGCGCTCAAAGGGTTAATAATGGTATGTTATGGCTATTAAACAGTTTTCTCCTAAACTCTCTTTTGATTTTTAGGGGTTGAAGTCTCTTAGAGGGACCCATATATTGCAACATATATTCCTATTTCTTTCGTTTGGCTCAAATATTCAGAGAATTTGCTTAACTGAACATCTGTGTTAATTTAGAAGTGCTTTTAACCTTAAAGATAAAAAGTACAGAAGTTTCTTTACCTGTAATCCTTTCCTGAAAGCCTTTCTGTAAATTGAAAAAGGCAAATAAGTAGAAGTTCAGATTGAAGGACCTATTAGGAGATGTTTGTTGCCTTGCAGGGGGCGAGAGATGGGGAACAAGAGCATGAGAGGTCAGAAAGCAAGGACAGGGAAAGGAAAAAGGACAGATCGTATCCTTTATACATGCTCTAGCAAACTTGTCTTTGTAACATATGAGCCTTGTTCTGGAAAAACTGGGCTTAATGCATGTGCATAGAGTGTCGTCCCATATAAGACTGCTAATCTGGAACGACACTATGCACATGAATTTAGCCAAGTTTATCCAGAACTAGGCTCCTCATAAAATAATAATATAAGGCACATCTTTTATTATGCCGGCTAAGCTCAGTGGAGGCTAGATTGCTGGACTACCAATAATATAGATTAGATCAGCTGATCACAACAATTATTAATGAAGTAGTATTGTGACTGATAATTCTGAAGCTATATACCCACAACACAGTTTGACTGTGTCTCATTTATTGTTTTTAACTATAACTGGAATAAAGTAAAAGGATTCAAACGTTATGTTTTATGGGATGGATGTTTATATTACTGGTATGTGTTTTAATAGTCAGGAGTCCATCATTGTTTACACAGAAATGAGGCTCTTTTTATACAGATAAGCCTCGCTCTGTGAAAAAGGGGTTTAATGCATGTGCGTAAAGTGTCGTCCCAGATTAGCCTGTGCAGTCCGCACTGGCTAATCAGGGACAACACTTTCCCTCTAAACTGGATTTTTGCTGAGAAGAGACTTTCTTTAAACAAAAATATCATACAAGCTTAAAGTGTCGTTCCAGATAAGTCTGTGCAGACTAAACAGGCTAATCTGGGACGACACTTTACGCACATGCATTAAACCCCCTTTTCACAGAGCGCCACCCAGAATGATATCAGTTTGAAGCAAAACCAACTGGATCCTAAGTTAGCAATGTATTCTGATCCTTGACGGAGTTCTCCAGATTGAGCAAGCGGTCCAAGAAATCTTGAAGACTAAAGTTTTACATATCCTAAGTGTACCAGTTGGTGAAAATACAGTAGATCAACATTGCCAGATTGTTGTTATGGACTCTGAATTTCTGCTTTAAACAGCACAACTGGCTGGAATTATCTTGATTGTTTGCAACTCTTTTGAGATGTACTGTACATTTATTGAGTCATTGTTAATGTTTACGCATTTCTCAGCAATGTGTTTAAATTGTTATGTCTCCTAATACTGTTATCAAACTATTCTTTTATTTCTTCTGGATGTGTATCTATCTTTATTGCAGAATATAAGGTTTGAAAGTTAAATCATAAATTTATATTTAATTATGAAATATCATTTCTGAAATATGTTAAATGAGTTTTAATGATAGATATTACTCGTTTTTACAGGAAACATTCATTCACTTGCGTATGAAAATATGAAAGAATTTTCATGAAGTCGAAATAAATTCTCATGTTTTTAAAGAATGTGTTGTTTCATTCGCTCCTCTTGTTATTATGTTGAATGTCAGTAATGCTGTTAAACTTGTAAGATGAATACATAAACAGGCACTACTGTACATGTATGCGGTGAGCCCCTATTCCAGCCTGTACATGTAATCGGTGAGCCCCTATTCCAGCCTGTAAAGCATGGGCTTTAAAGAAAAATAACACATTGCTATAGATGCCCTGAACAACATTTTTGACTTGCAAAGTTAACTCTGATGATCATTATTCCAGCAGTCCTTGTGAAATCCTTGTCATATGCTATACTTGTGCCCATAGCTCAAAAGTTATGTCACACGTACAGGTCAAAGGTCAGTTATGGGAATTACGGTGTGCTTTACCCCCGCTAACAAGGTTTTGGAGGGGTTTATTGCGCTGTCGGTTTGTCTTCATATATTAATGTTATAATCTTGGGGAGTGAACAACTTCATTTTGTTTAAAGGATTAAATTGAAACTTGAAATATTTCATCACCATGAAGTGTTGATATGCAAGAGTTATGTGCACTTAAAATTAGTCATGTTTATGCCAGGAGCATATGATGTGCTAAGTTTGTGGAGCAAACTGCTTCCAGATTTCTCAAGGAATTAAAATGAAATTTTAAAGAGGTCACCATGAAGTGTAGTTGCCCAAGTTTTATTCATGCCTCATGATCCAGTTATTTTCCCTTGAGCATGTGACAAAGCGTGGGTTATTTTTAGTCCTTTTGTGACATAGCTTTAGTTTGTTCTTAAATTGTGGAAGGTCATTAAAAATTAGATGGCATCTTTGTGGTATTTTTAGCTCACCTGAGCAGGAAGTGTTGAATCTGGGTCACGTACATCAAAAACTAGATGAACATGTCACATTTTAGAAAAATCATGTTACCAATCTAGAGGCCACATTTATGACTCAATCTTGATGAAACTATGTTAAAATGTTTATCTTTACAATAAGTCACGTTCAAATCTGGTTTATACACATCAAACAAATTGTTACCAAGCAACAGGTCTCATTTATGACTGAATCTTGATGAAACTTGGTGAGAATGTTTATCTTGCCAGTATCTAGCCAAAGTTCAAAACTGGGTCACGTGTGTCTTAAAACTAGGTCACCATATTAAATCTTACCACTCGGCGGGTTATGACTCTTTCAGCTTTGCTGTTTGTGAACTCGGGTGATTGCTAGGGGCAATCCTGGCCCTCTTGTTAATAAATCAAAACGCTGAACATCAATGAATATCAAGAAAATTATCTACCGTTATACACAACAAAGCCACCGGTGATATAACCTCTATTTTTCTAGTATTTTACATTGTGATCATGATAAATTGCTTGACATAAATAACGTCATATACATTATACAATTGGTCCTGAATTAACACAACTTTGTTGAAACACCAATCAGCCATTTTCACAATGAGACATTACAAATGAAGAATGCAAATATAAATACATGTGCAAGTAAATAATTATATTGGTTTTATTTAATGCTTTCCAGTGGTTTATAGAGAAATATCAGTGAATTTAAACTGATAATTTCACTGTTTCAAACAATGAAAATTATCAGTGAAAATTATCGATAATTTTCACTGTTTACTGTGAAATGACGTCATTATTCCAACGACATTCTTTAGTAAAACTTTTTAACAATGTATATAAACTGTGAAAATAGCATAAAATAAAAAGAAAATTTGTTGGATTCGTTGGAATATCGATTTTAATTCACTTGCGATCATAGAAAATATATATTTTCACTCGTGGCTGCGCCAGTCGTGAAAATATTAATTTCTATGATCACTCGTGAATTAAAATCGATAATCCACCGAATCCAACAAATATCCTCTATGTATACTTAACAATTACAAATTAGATTTTTTAGACACTGCTGTCTTTTTAAAAAAATCAAGTACACATCATGTCATTGAAGACTGTTTGCATCACATTGATATACATGCAACAAATGGCATGTCTATTGACAATTGCTTATCTATAATAGCATTAAGTAATTATTAACATGCAATTGTGAAAAAAATGGCTGTAAGACAAACAATTTCTAAAATGTATTTTGTCCTAAGTGCAATCTTTTTAATCACAGATATTAATATCCCTTTATAAATATCAATTCCATGGCACACCATTCAAGTGACTACTTAAAATATAAAAAAGAGGAATAGTTAATTGACATAAATGTATGATAAAATCATGCTAAGATATTGATCAGCAATATTGTATGCTATTTTTTTGTTCTGTCTAATCTTTAACCAGGTATCGGAATATTATCTACTTAAAGAAAGAATATTTTTCTTACATGCAGTTCAGCACAGAAACCAAGCCCAATATGCATACATTTTATTGTATATAGTAAGTTGATGTAATGTTGGTATTTGTAAATATAAATGTTTCATCAGTGTCAACTATTTTAGCCAGCCAACATCACCCTGATACTGACCTTTGTGCCTGAATAGATAAAAGTAGCATACATGTATATTAGTTTTCATACCTCAATAAAGTTAAATAGATCAAAGAATATTCTGGCATTGATTTAATAAAAAAATAAGCAGGAACAATACCGAGTATCAATAATGGACACAATTCAAGTAAGTAATTTATGCTGACAGAGTTCAGACGTGTCCAGCTCATGAAGGGCAGCTATACCATGGACTCAATGCATGATAACCATGGTAACATTCTTCTACCCTATCTGCCCACAATCAGTGAAGAGACATGCAACAGCTTGGACTCTAGTAAACCCACAGAAAGCACTCTAAGAATAAAACCATGTATCATAAATCAACCACTCTCTAAAAAATAAATTAAACAAGAGATGTGTTTGTCAAAAACACAATGCCCCCTACTGCGCCGCTTTGAAATAAAATTTCTATTTATCATTTGGCAGGTATAGAAATTATCTCCCTTAAACGCTTATTACTTCCCTTTGATTGTGTTTTTTTACCTTAAATGATGACCTTGACCTTTCACCACTCAAATTGTGCAGGTCCATGAGATACACATGCATGCCAAATATCAAGTTGCTATCTTCAATATTGCAAAAGTTATGACCAAACTTTAACAAAGGTTAAAGTTTTGGGACTGAATGACAGGCAGAGAGACAGGCCAAAAACAATATACCCCCTCTTCTTCGAAGAAGGGGGCATAAAAAACAAACAGTAAAATTAAAACCCACTCATTTTCATATGCATGTATGCATGGCACCTAACACATTCAAGGTCGGTGATGAACATACATTGATAACAACTCTTGAACAATAAAGCTGGCAGAATAACAACCTAAATTTTACAATGATATCTAGTTAATAATGCCACTTTCAACACCAAACCCTGATTGAAATGCATATACAAATACTTATTTACAATACAATATTTATCAATTTATGTATACTTATACAAGGATATTTACTGTCAAAAATAATATATCTTTACACACTTGCACAAAATAAGTAAAATATTTTATTGTGCACATTTACGCGATTTTAGTACAAATGTACCAGCATTAAATGATTACAATTCAAATGCAAATACATATGTTCAACATTTATCCTATATTACAATATCCATTTGAATATTTAATATCACTTTAATTATGTGTATAAACATATGGAACTCTTACTTCATTTTTTTTCTATAACAAAACAAACATAAAGAAATTTCTGATAGACTAGTTTATTGTTTTGAAAACAACAAAGACTGTCAAATCAATCTGAATGATGACATTAAACGAAACAGCACTAATTTTCCTAAGTAAAAATAACATTAGTGACTCACAATTAATTAATGTTAAATTATATAAGTAAATCAGATTTTTAACAAAAAGAAATGGTCACAGAACACCTGATGTAACATTAAAAGTCTGCAAAAAAAACCTCGTACTTTCAATTGAGATTAATATCATCTAAGCAATACAATAATAATTCACAAACATATAACGCACAGATTCACATACATTATCACCCATTCTTATTACACATGCATTTTACATGTAAATAGTTTTTCTGTACAGTAATAAAATCAAATTTAATATCTGTAGAATCTAGTGGTCTTTAACCCTTTGAGCGCTGGAACCGGATTTTGAAGGCCTTTGCAAACAGTTTGGATCCAGATGAGACGCCACAGAACGTGGCGTCTCATCAGGATCCAAACTGTTTGCTATTCTGATAGTGGTCTTAGAAAAAAAATCAAAGAAAATGCTAATTTTAGAAATTCAGCAGACGACATTTTAGCAGACGACAAATTTCCCAGCATGCAAAGGGTTAAAAGATCAAGGTGATACACTCACTTTCAAGTAGCAGCACTGTGTGTACCTTTGTGGATCCTATACCTAGTAAGTCAGATTCAAACACACAGGAAGCTCCCATGTAATACCAGACCTTGTTGCACATGTATTACTATTAAAGCCCTGAGGCATGATAACAGTGTTTATATATCTGATAATAATGTACTTACTTAATCTCTTTAAAACTATGACCTATTAAGGCAGGAATTGATTAGAAAATAATCCACAATTAACGCAGGAATATAAAATTCAATCCCATATTAACTACCAAACTTCATAACAAAGCATTCATTGTATTTCTTATCTACATGTTTAATCTTTAAAAATCCCTGCTGTATGCATCAAAGAAGCAGGCTATGCAACGAACATGAATTACAAGATCTGCTAAGGACAGCAGAAACTTTTTCTTAAGGAAGATATTGTAATATTTCATTCATTTTACTAAACTTCAGTAGCATCGTTGAAATCAGAAAAGGTATTGATAATATTACAGCTGTGTTCATACGGTTTAGGGATTACGCTGACCTCCCTTCACAACATTGCCATCGTCACTGGCATCTACGTTCTGCTTTCCCCCTTTCATAGTTCCCTGTTTAAGGTTTGATGATTCATTCTCTGAAGATTGTTGGGTCTTGGCTGGTTCTGTAGTTGTGGTTGTAGGTTTTTGTGATGTGGTTGTTGGTGGTGGGGTGGTTGTTGTTGTGGTTGTTGGTGGTGGGGTGGTTGTAGTAGTTGTTGTTGGTGGTGGAGTGGTTGTTGTTGTGGTTGGTGGTGGTGGAGTGGTTGTTGTTGTGGTTGTTGGTGGTGGGGTGGTTGTAGTAGTTGTTGTTGGTGGTGGAGTGGTTGTTGTTGTGGTTGTTGGTTTAGGTGTGGTTGTAGTAGTGGTTGTTGGTTTAGTTGTGGTTGTTGGTGGTGGAGTGGTTGTAGTTGTGGTTGTTGGTGGTGGGGTGGTTGTAGTAGTAGTTGTTGGTTTAGGTGTGGTTGTTGTTGTGGTTGTTGGTTTAGGTGTGGTTGTTGTTGTGGTTGTTGGTTTAGGTGTGGTTGTTGGTTTAGGTGTTGTGGTTGTAGTTGTGGTGGTTGGTTTAGCACTTGCCTCATCTTTCCCCGTAAACTTGTCATACTGATGGATAGCATAGACGCAGATGTCATTCCATTTCGCTTTCATTATTCCAACATACTTCGGTACATTTTCCTGGGCCCAGGCATTCACATTTTGGTACACATTTTGAACTTCTTTTCCTGCTTTGTTCAGATATTCTTTCCCTTGCATCGCATACGGATTGATATATGTCCGTGTAAATGGAACAATATTTTCTTCATACCCTATGGTGTTACAGAACTCACTGTCGTAGTTCTGACAGAAGACTATTATTCCCCCAAATGTGGATACAAGGAGTGCCATGCTGAGAAAAATACTGAACAGTATTTTAAAGCAGATACCTCGGCTTTGTTCTGAAAGTGAAAAACAAAGTATAGATTTCAAAAAATCTATAAAATATCTTCACTTTATTCTTTTTTTAATGCATGGTTTAGATTTTTAATTAAGATTAAAACAAGTAGCTTATAGTAACAGCTGTTGTCATTTATGTGTTACCATGTAAGTTTTTTATGATAAGAGACCAAATGTGCCTTATGCAACAAACAAAATACTGAGCAATTATTAAATATTTTATTAAATTCAAAAAACCATGTTTATTATTTTTAATTAAACAAATAAAAAACATTCCTGTTAATAACCATACCTTGCTGTTGATGTTTCTTGGGCTGTTTCACGGCAGCAGCTTTGGGTGTAACTGGAAAACACATACATCACATCAGGTCACGTATAACAAAACAAAAATACTATCGAGCCACGCTCTGGGACAACCAAGCTTAATGCATGTGAGTAGTGTCGGCCCAGATTAGCCTGTGCAGTCCACACATTTTTCATTTTAAGGAAGTATCATCTTCACAAAAGTCCAATCTAGGCAGAAAGTGAAGTCCCTTATTAGACTGGACTGACTAAAGTTTTCCCAGAGCACTTCTCACTTATTTTAATCTAAACATTATGAACAATCTTTAAAATCAATGGCATAGAAAACACAATATAACCGTTTTGACGCTTTAAATGACAGATTATACAGTCTGCAAAATTAACCCATCGCCTGATCGCCAATGCGATGAAATCCCGGCTCTGGCGATATAAAAATTGAATATAGATCGCCTGAATTGCGATGAAAAAAAATCTGAGAAATTAAGCCAATACAAAATCAATTTACGCATTTCAGGTGTAAATTCTTACAATGACAGCGCTTTGTTATTTCCTTAGTTTTCTATCATTAGTGATCTCCCTTAGATGTTATAGAGAGTGTAAAGTCCGGCTCGCGTATTTAAAATGTTGTTATACTTTTGGTAAACTGAACTTGCATTCTACGAAGCGAAGTGAATAGCTTTGAAATTACGAAATGACCGTAACAGTGTTTATCATTCATATGATTAAGATCGATACCCGTGAGCACTGGCTTTGCATTTTTACTGGTAAATACTTGCTGCCGAGAATTACACTTTTATTGTTCTGCTAAGGTCAACAATGTTTAAACTGAAAGCTCCGACACGTCTAGTTCTGTCCCTGTCCTTTCATGATAATGTCTCTGTATTTATTTTATTTTTTTTGCTGGCTATGACAAATTTCATCTGGCTGTGACATTTTCAAAGTTTCATAGCCACATTGGCTATGAAGACAAAAAAGTTAGTTTTGCAGACTGATTATATGTGGTGCTTTGCATACCCAATAAGAGTCTCTTTCTGAGAAAACTGGGCTTAATGCATGTGGGTAAAGTGTCGTCTTAAATTAGCCTGTTAAGTCTGCACAGGCTTATCAGGGACGACACTTTCCACCTTAACTGGACTTTTGTTTAGACGAAACTTCCCTCAAACAAAAAATTCCATAAAAGCATAAAGTGTCCTACTTGATTAGTCTGTGGAACTGCACAGGCTTATCTGGGACAATACCTTACACACATGCATTAAGCCCAGTTATCCCATACCCTTATTAAGCCATCATTGGGTTACAAGATCATTGTCCACACATTCCCGTACCTGCTTTAGGGCGATGTTGTTCAGGTGTCTCTGATCCAGTTTTCTTGGCTTTCTGGGCTTGCTTTTTATCCTTCTTTTTCTTTGCCTTCTCTTCAGCTATTCTTTTTCTTTCCTCTTCTATCTGAGCATTCCCTGCAGCCTTGAGTTCTAAAGAAGACAATCATAAACATGGCATGTGGAACTGAATTTCCTTCGTTTGAAAATGGTAAAGTACACATGTAAGATTTAAATTTTCTCTGTTTGTATATACTTTTGGTAAGGTCAACATTAGCTTGGTTTGAATACACTGGAAAAGAATGTAAGAATGTGCCTAAAAATAGTTAACACATGTGAGGACTCCTGTTTTATTCCTATTATTTGGAAAATGTTAACTATAAACTAGGGAGTGCAACCGATGCCAGAAGTGTGTTCAGTTACAGCGAATATTCGCCAATGATGGTTCGTTTGCGATTCGGTCTTATTGAACGATAAGTTCAGCACGAACGTTTCAAGATGGCGGCTCCCAGAGAATTGATTGCGATTTTGATAGAGGAAATCGCTAATAACACAGAAATTGAACATTTTAAAGTGAATATTGCCAGAATTATATTAGAATTAATATCTGGGAAAATTTTAGTTTTTGATACTATTTGTTGTGAGCTATAACAAAAACCACAGACAAAACACTTGTTGGTAGTGAACAGTGTATGATTTTATCAATTCATTGGTAACAACAACGAAGAATATAAACTTGCATAATTTCGATACATCTATTGCAGATCTAGAGAGTGGCATGGATCACCAGATACCACATTTTTAAACTGTGTGTTCATATTTTGGATTTATTTATTTATATTGATTGTGCTATAAAGTTATCAGACCTGAAAAGTTGTTGCTTTTAATTGCTTTGTATTTTGGCACGTGACATTCTATGGTTAAACATGCAATTTTCATACTGTGGGTAGATGTATCAGCTCAACTGTTTGTTTTTAGTGCATGCTTGGAATGTGTTCTCCAGAATTATTGCAGAATAACCAAAGGTTGTTTTTCTTATTTGTCTGTATGTTACTTTGCATTTGCCATGTTAAAATCAAGCTTAATGTCAATTTAGCGTTTAGTTTGTTGCATACATATCAGGTTAATTCGTCAATTGCATTGTTTAGGTGAAAGTAATTAAGGCATTTGCTTTCTTGAAACATGGATAATTTATTTTGTTAATTGGTCGAACCAGTTATTATCAGAAAGTGTGCACAAATTTTTCATCACATTGTTTTCATTACAATCATGTCAACAAAACTGTGGTGTGAAAGCACCACTTGTTGTTAATCTGTTATTTTGTACATCACACAATCATGTTTTATGACCTGTCTGGGTACGAGGTGGATTTGATTGCACAGAGGCGTATAACCTGTGTTGATTTTAATCAATTGACATGATCCTCGTTCTGTGAAAAGGGGGTTTAATCCATGAGCGCAAAGTGTTGCCCCAGATTACCCTGTGCAGTCAGCACAGGTTAATCTGGGGCGACACTTTCCTTCTAAACTGGATTTTTGCTAAGAAGCGACTTTCTTTAAACGAAAAATATCATAAAAGCGGAAAGTGTCTTCCCTGATTAGCCTGTGCAAACTGCACAGGCTAATCTGGGACGACACTTTACGCACAGGCATTAAACCCCCTTTTCACAGATTGAGGCTCACATGAATTGTAGTTGATCCATATGCCTCAATAATGAAAAATATGCATGTCCTTTTATTTCGTCAAAATATTTGGATCCTTAATAACTATCTCAATACTAGCATGGTATCCACATATTCAGATATCCAGGCATTTGGTTACATTACTATTTTAAACAAACAATTTATGAAAACATTTAGTCCTGCCTCAGAAAGGTGATAATGCCACTACAATGAAATGAAAATAATATTACAGGGCAACAGATAAGGTTCATTTGATCGTTTTAACGATTTGTATTTGACAGCAAACGAAATGACATTAAAAATTGATCTTACAGAAAACAATATGTAAATGGAAAAACGAATTGCAATCAATTCTTAGTCGTTTTAGTTGTACCGTTTTCATCCGTACCGCGTTTAATTTGAATTAGTATATTGTGACCTTAAGTGCGGCCGTAATATTTTCAGTAAGTTTAAATAGACCTGTTTGGAACGCTGTCAATATAAAAAGTAACCTCCGTCATAAAAAATTCGGGAAAATACAATTCGTTGCGCGACCCAAACTGTGGGGAAAAGACGTTGTGAAGAGTTGACTATCAGATTTAAAAGCGCAATTGGTGACAGATTCTGGAACATTCTGCCAAAAAAAAATGTGGCGATTCCGTGTCTGAAAAACGAATAACATCGTGACTGCCCCTGGCTTGTTGATGATGTAGAGGGTTTGGCG
Organism: Dreissena rostriformis; assembly: GCA_007657795.1. NCBI lineage: Eukaryota > Metazoa > Mollusca > Bivalvia > Myida > Dreissenidae > Dreissena > Dreissena rostriformis. The sequence goes on from VMBQ01002637.1 coordinate 59,854, forward strand.
ATGTGAATGAGCTCTGAGAGTGAAAGGCAGGAGTGTTGTAACTGGTTGAAACAAAATTACTCATCATCATCAATTTGTCATTATACAATTAAAACAAGCAGATTCGTTCAATTGATATCCCCCGCCAAACTAGAGCTTTGTCACAGATTTAAGCATTTTATCAAGATACAAAGGGCCATAACTCCGTTATTAACGGATGGTGTACAATGCCATTTGGCATGCATCATCGTCATATCCATATATATACTCATACTAAGTTTTAATGAAATCCAACAAAGCACTTCCAAGATATGGCTCCGGACATAAAAGTGCCGGTCGGACGGACAGAAAGACGGACGGACAACGCCAAAACAATATCCCTCCGACTTTGGCAGGGGACAATAATATTTACAAACAACCATTGACACTATGAATTTATAATGACTTTATTGAAATTAGAATTGCTGAGAATTATCAATGCTTAAATTAAAGCGCTCATCTGATCCAGAAATATATGTTATTTTGATCAAATTGTAAAAAAAAACTTATTGACAAATAGTTTTTAGGAAAAAAACTAATTGCTACAAAAAGCTTGTAGTAAAAACTAATTGACACAAAATCTTATCTGTTGCCCTGATATTAAACGAAACAACAATTCATTATCTTCCTGAACATTGTCTTTCATTAACTTACTATTTTCTGCTTCTCTTTGGATTTGTATTTTCTTCTGAATCTGGTTATGTTCGATTTTCATATGAGCAACAACCTGCAAAGTAATATAAACATTTATTGAATGTGAATATACTCTTTACACCGGTCCATCAGTTAGTCTGTGCATAGACCATTTAGTTTCCAACATATCAATACAATGTCCCATGTTCACATAGTATTTTATCATACTTGAAAGTCTGCTGAAGGGATTGCTTTGATAATTTTAAAAAGTATTCCAACTAACTATTGTACCTATATGTGTCGTGTTCTGAGAAAACTGGGCATAATGTATGTGCGTAAAGTGTCGTCCCAGATTAGCCTGTGCAGTACGCACTGGCTAATCAGGGACGACAATTTCCGCCTAAACTGGATTTTCGCTAAGAAGAGACATCATTTAAAAGAAAAATTCCATAAAAACGGAAATTGTCATCCCTGATTAGCCTGTGCGGACTGCACAGGCTAATCTGGGATGACAATTTACGCACAAGCATTATGCCCAGTTTTCTCAGAACACGACACATATAAGTTCATGTTACTAGCCCCTGTGACTGTGACCTTTGACCACAAACTAGATAGGCCTCTTCCTTTTCACCATCACAACAATTTGCTTGATTGTAGTTTAAAACCTTCTTTAGATTATAGAAGATATTATGCGGAAACAAATGGTCTACAAACATACCAAATTACTGACAGACTAAAAGGTGCAAAGTTATATTCCCCTACTTTTTTGAAAAGTGGTATAATAATTTTGGATGTACCAAATTCTCTCAATTCGGCAAATAGCTATTGCCTTCACTTGTCCTGACCAAAATATTCCTTGTATTTTAAGTTTCCAGTAATTTCACAACATATATGTAGTAATATTTTCACTGAAGTTGTATTTAAAAATCTTTTATAAGCATAACAAAATTCCTAACATTGTAAACTATAGATTTACTGTATATAGCTCACAATAATGAAACAAGTGCTAAAGGAGCAGTAATAGTCAAACCACCATTGAAGTGCAAAACAAATTCAAGCATATTCATTTATTTACACACAAGAAAACTGACTCTTTTTACTTGTCCAACCCAATATTTTGGTTGTCCCTGACAGTTAGACTACTGTAATGTCCAGCCGTGAAACTACTTCTTTACAGTTGGAAGTGTCCACTACTAAATCTACCATTTTCATCATTACACCTGCATACATTCAAACAAATTTTGTAACCACTTACATCTGTGGCATATTTCTACACTTCCATCTGTGGCACATTTCTACGCTTACATCTGTGGCACATTTCTACACTTACATCTATGGCACATTTCTTGCACTGTGCCTCATCTAGGCAGTCTCCCGCCACTTTCCTCAGCTCGGGCACCAATGGGTTGTCCTTGAGATCGAGCCATTTCAGACTCTTCAGCTGGTGCATGCTCACAGGAAGAACAGTCAGCTTGTTACCAAGGAGATCTAGGTGTAGGAGTCGAGTCAGGTTACCAAAGTCATCTGGTAGACTTGCCAGTAGGTTCTTACTCAGATCAATCTTCACAAGGTGAGTCAAGGAGCAAAATGTTTCCTGCAAAAAATCAGACCCTTTTTATGCACAAAAACTATTTCTGATCTTTAAATATAAACCACGGACTGCACGAGGCGAAACTGGGACAACACTTAACGCACATTCATTAAGCCATATTTTTCACAGTGCGAGATTCATATCCCTTTGCATGCTGGGAAATTTGTCGTCTGCTAAAATGTTGTCTGCTAAATTTTTAAAATTAGCATTTTCTTGGATTTTTTTTCAAAGAATACTATCAGAATAGCAAACAGTTTGGATCCTGATGAGACGCCACGTTCTGTGGCGTCTCATCTGGATCCAAACTGTTTGCAAAGGCCTTTGAAATTCGGTTCCAGCGCTGAAAGAGATATACAAAGAGTGTAAAAGATAATAACTCAGAAATATTAACTGAGCCTATCTAGTACCAAGCCAAATGTCAATACAAAAGATTTATACTTACAAAATAACAGCTGCAACCAGTAAGTGAAACTAAGGCATTACCAAATTTAAAAGTGTCAGGCTTTTAATACATGTTTATAACTGTGTATCACTAACAGAAATATTTACTCACTGGAAGGTCTGTCAACAAATTGCATGACAAATCCAAGTGTGTTCCTTTGGGAAGAGCAGCCTGAAAAATAGCAAAAAATACATGTATATTTTCCCTTTTTTTAGAAAGTATCCATAAAAGGCACTCTCCCAATTGAGAAAAATTTACAAATTCTGAATTGCCATCCAAACAATTCCCAAAAGGGAGGAAAGATGTGTCAATTTCATTCCAAAAATACTATTTTCTGCAAGTTAACAAATAAAATGAGTGCTGAAACTGAACATTTCAGTAAAAATGTATGAAAAAAAATATTTACATGGTTTCATGCAATTAAGATTCAAGCAATGATAAAACACATGAATCTTAAGATTTCACAGCGCGAATTTGCTCAGTTTCAGGGGGTTTTGTGCCATTTTTTGCCAGATTGCCAGGGTACCAGTACTTTTCCTATTTGGGCAAACAATTGATGGTACATTGTATATATTTAAGTAATTGCTGTGGACATCATACATTAAAATATATTACTGAATATTGTTTAATATTGCATGCAGGAGCAATGGACATTTTTAGCATATATGACAGTGAAAATATCCACAATCCTGACTTCAATCTTTAAAGTGTCCCTGTCTCTTGGAAAAATCCCAACTGATTGGAAACATGCAAATGTATATCCAGTCTTTAAAAGAGGAGACAAACAAAATGCTATAAATTACAGGCCAATATCACTCGCATGCATTTGCTGTAAAATACTTGAACATGTCATCACTAGCTCTATCATGTCCCACCTTGATAAAAATAATATTTTATATGACCTCCAACAGGGGTTTAGACCTAACCGCTCTTGCGAAACACAACTAATATCATTCCTCCAAAACCTAACCCAATCAAATAATCAAGGCATACAAACTGACATCATCATTAAGGATTTTGCGAAAGCATTCGATAAAGTACCCCACCAGAACCTCTTATAAAAACTCAAATACAATGGAATTAATTCAAATGCTTTGGATATCTGACTTCCTAACAAATAGAACCCAGACTGTTGCCCTTGAGAGAACCATGTCAGACAAGGTATCTGTAATCTCCGGAGTCCCACAGGGCACTGTTTTGGGGCCCATCTTATTTCTTATCTACATTTATGACTTTGCTGATTATATCAAACATAGCACTCTGAGACTTTTTGCAGATGATAGCATCATCTACAAAAATATCAACAACCTCTCTGACGCCCATAAGCTCCAGCTAGATATTGAAGCTGCTCGTCGATGGGAGCAGGACTGGTAAATGCAATTCCATCCTGATAAATGTAACATCCTCAGCATCACTCAAAAAAGAAATCCTATCATCTTTTCATATAAACTACATGATCACATCCTTGAAAAAGTAAATCATGCAAAATATCTAGGTCTTACACTCCAAATGGTCCTTAAATGAGATAAACATATTTACTCCATCACTAATAATGCAAACCAGGCACTAGAATTTCTTCGCCGCAACCTTAAAATTAGCTCATCAAAAGTTAAAGATCATGCTTACAAAGCAATAGCTTAATTAGGCCTAAATTAGAATACTCATCCAGTGTCTGGGACCCACATACAAAAGCTCAAATAAATCAACTAGAAAAAATACAAAGACATCAGCCAGATTCGTATCAAAAACAGATATCGCAACACAAGCTAAGTAACTAATATGATAGACATCCTAATTTGGCCCACACTTGAAACACACAGAAAAAAGTTCCGTTTCATCATGCTGTATAAATTCATCCAGATGTAGTTGCCATCGCTCCTCCTGATAATCTTCTTGTTCCTGTCGCTCGCCCATCCAGACTCAGCAGTGACCATGGCTTTAGACATATACAAACATCAAAAGACTCTTATAAATTCTCATTCTACCCAAGAACAGTGGTCTAATGGAACTCACAACCTCCCCATATTCATGAGGCAGCCACAGTAGAAGTTTTCAAAACCCTTACTCCTGTGGCTGTCATTGTCCTCCTGTCATTCACCTGTAGAAACTAACAATGTAAATAATTTTAAATTAACACCCAACTGAGCACCTTTGTACAGTTTTTGTTCACCCCTTAACCAATAGGCACCGGTACAAAATCTTCTTTTTAGAAGGAGTGCTGTATCGGAAGAAGAATGACATCAACCTTTTTTGGTATGCCTAAAAGTGAGTATGGTGGACGAACCAGTTATTGAACACCTAAGAAATTAATTTAATTCACCTAAAATTGAAAACACTTAAAATAACAAAAACAATTTGTTTTAACAATTGACTAACAGTTCAATCATTTAATAACTTATCGGTAAAGTTTTCCAGCAAATATCCTTCAAGAATTACTAACAATAATTCTCTGGTAATTGTCACCTCTAGCAGACAAAACAAAATGGCGGCCGATGTAAACATGACCTATTACCGGACAGTTCATAAATACTACTCCAGTGAATATTAACAAAAATAACTATCACGTGACCCGGACTCGGTGAAAAAATCTGCGTCTGCTGCAATCAAAATTGCAAACGAAAATATGCTTTTTGGTGTGTACATGCAGGTTTTGATAAATGCATTCAAAAGTAATTGCAAAAAACACATAAAACCGTGTAAATAACAATAAATGCATTCCTTTTGCCTGTTTTCGGCGCATTTATTTCAAGCTAAGTAGGCAAGTAGGTCATGGACTTCATGTACGACCAGGGCTTTTTTTCCCCTTTTTGGGAAGATAGCCCATGGCTTTGGAATTGGGAATTTTATCGGCATTTTCAAGAAATTGGGAAAATAAATTCAGTAGCCTTCTTTGGTAGCACTTTAGTACTACCATATATATTGATATAACTCTGTATTATAATTCAAATTTAAAGATAAAAATCATATGAATCATTATTATGTACTTTGTAACATGTAATTTAAATAAAATTGTGATAAAATAATCATGAGACACTTCTTAAAAAATTTTAATTGGGAATTTTTTTCCAAATTTTGGGAAAAAAGTATACCTTTTGCCATTGGGAACATAGCCGTTATTCGGCTATAAAATCGGGCCAAAAAAACCCCTGAA
>VMBQ01002637.1:69203-124095 GCA_007657795.1 Dreissena rostriformis
GTATTGCGCAAGGGGGGGTTAGAGGGTTAGGGTTAGTGTTAGGGGTCGGGTTAGGGTTTGGGTTAGCCTAAACCCAACCCTAACCCGACTCCTAACCCTTACCCTAACCCTAACCAAGGGTTATTTCCCCTATACCAGGCCTCGCCTGTTGTAGTTTTCCGCCTCCCCTATTGATGGCCACGAAATGCACGTTTTCGATTACATTTTTTTCTAGGAATTTGAAACCAAGTCATGTGGATTATGGTTACGTCAGAATATAAATAAATACATGCGTTCTTTGTGTGAAACGAAACTCAGATGTTCTGCATGCAGTAATCAATACTGTCACTGACATATAGCTCTACTGGCCTTTTGATAACTAAACAATTATTCATTGACATTTAAAGATTGAATTAAAGTTCACAGCGTCAGACACTGTCATGCGTATTTAAAAGACGCAATTCCAAGAGAGTAAATCGACCTGCAGTTTTCAACCAAACTTAAGATATCTGTTTTAGCTTCACCTGAGCACATAGAGCTCATGGGGAGCTTTTAGGATAAAGAGACGTCCGTCGTTCGACAGTGCATGCGGCGTGCGTCCGTTCACTTTTTTCGAGTCACTTATCCTCCTGAGCCGCTAGGCAGATTTTAATGAAAATTCTCAGGAATGATCAGTTTGTGACTCTCTTTCAAAGTTGTCCAAACCGTTTCGTTAGGTTGCATATGTAGGTCTACATAGCTAAAAAAAAAAACATCGCATAGTGTTCCTCTAGCAAATGTATGTTTAGGTCAAACTTCGCCCCTCCCTTGGGGTTACTAGTTTCCCTGATATGTATATAGTAAAACCACATGGCCCAGAGGTTTGATATTTGGAATGTAACTTAATTTCAATCCCTCCTTACGATGACATGTCCGATCATTTGTAGAAGCCCATATCAAATTTATTTCGTACATAGCAAAAATATATACACCACAATGTCTCATGTGAGCAACCTAGGGCCTTTGTGCCCTCTTATTTATTATAAAGCACAGTGGAAAAAATCTTCAACTTCATAGTTATCACTGAGAAACACCTTCACCACCAACGTGAGCTCTACCACAACTTCATCGACTTTAAGAAAGCGTTCGACCGCGTGTGGCATGATGGCCTTCGGAAACGCCAGCAGCGAAGCACGATTCAAAGGACAGATGGGTGACTTCTACATGATATCAGTGGACGTCCGTCAGGGATGTTTGCCCTCCCATGTTCTGTTTAACCTTTTCCCTGAGAAGATAATGCAGGAGACTCTCCATGATCACCACACCTCAATCTCCATCGGTGGAAGACCCATCTCCAACTTGAGATTCGCTGATGACATTGACCTCATGGGTGGCATCAGCATTGAACTCCAATATTTCACCAACAGACTCTATGCAAAAGCAGGAGCATACGGGATGGATGTCAGCACTAAGAAGGCGAAGATCATGGTGAACATCAAGAGCAACACCAGTGAAGACATCACCATAAACGGCGAGCAACTGGAAGAAGTGACCAGCTTCAAGTACTCGGGAGCAACCCTGTCCAGGGATGGTATCAGTACCGCTGAGGTCCGAATAAGAATTGCCATGACGACCGCAGCGAGGACAAGATTGAGCAGGTTGTGGACAAGCATATCCATTAGCTTCCCCCACAAAGTACAGGCTCTACAATTCCCTCGTAGTCTCCATCCTTCTGTACGGCTTCGAGACCTGGACACTGACACATAATGCAGGGTACAGACCATTGAACACAAGGGTCTCCGGAGACTGCTCCGCATCTCATACATAGAGCACAAACCAAACGGATATGTTCGGAACATGACAGCAGCACTTTTTGGCCCACAAGAACCCCTCCTGGCAACCGTCAAACGACGAAAGCTGGCTTGGTTTGGAAACATCACCATGCCCGACTCTCTATGCAAGACTGTGTATCAAGGCACGCTAGAAGGAGGTCGCCATCGAGGCCGTCAGAAGAAAAGATGGATGAACAATTTGAAAGAGTGGATGTCCCTCCCCATGGATGAGCTGCTCCCTGCAGCCCACAACAGACCGGACTGGCGGAGAAGCTCTGTGTCATCGTCGCATATCCCCACAATGGCCAGACCGGTCAAGGGAATGATGATGATTTATTATATTATATCGGTCCCAAAGCTCCGTGTTATTTGTATACGGATATGAACCATTTGCCAGGAACACTGTCTCAATGCAGCCTCGAGAAGTATGTAATGAATCCTGCGTAAATTTGCATTTCTAAAACTTATTAAACGATGAACAAGAAGACAGAAATCTGTATCTATACCGCTCCGACTTTCGGTTGTTCTAAGAGCTTTAAAGACTCGATTTGGTGATTTAGTAGCCATATGTTGTTATTTTCCTACTGACATTAAGTTTATAGACCCATGGTCAACTCACTCGTTCCTTTACACCCATCTACTGGTCCAAAAACAACAACCAACTAAATTTGCACCACATTTTAATAGACCAGGCGAACAATTATATATTGAAACAGACGACCGACGCAAGTAATTGATTTAAACATAGACATAAGACCACAATGCAAAAATTATAACACAAAAATGCATTAATACGTTTGCAAAATATGCCTTATACATGTATACTATATGTTATTCAAAGTCACTTGCATATATCTTAAAACATATGACATTTTTGTAGTATTCTTTAATAATAACATAAATAATTTCCTAATTATTGTGATACCATATTTCATCGCTGTACAGCTTTAACACTCAAGGAAGATAAACAGCTCCACTGATAAAATAACCCTACACTGACTGCGTTCTAAAAATAAAGAATCTTCCCTTAAAGACAGGGAGGGAATTGAATTATACAATGTAGTGATTACATGACTCACATTGTCGATAAATAAGCGACATAAAAATAGCAAAATACACATCTTTATGCGAGTTTATATGAACATCATTAAATCAACAAGTCGCAAAATGTTCGCCTGTATCTTCTGTCAAGTGTGTCGTCTGTCAAGTGTGTCGTCTGCCAAGTGTGTCGTCTGCTGCTCTACTGCGAGCGGTTCATCTGCGGCCTGATGGAGTCAAGCACCTGGATGATGTCTCCGTTCTTGGTCTCCAGGAGGCGCGTCAACCAGCCGCCATCGTTGTTGAATCCCATCGCCATCATCTGGGCCAGGGCATCTGCGATTTTAGGGTTTGCAGGCGGGTAGAGCGAGAGCGGCTCTCGCTCAGCCGACGGGCCGGGCTCATTTCCGGTCGGTGGCCTCGGCATTTGCGGAACCGGTTCTTGGGTCGTCGGTTTATCACTCTCGTTGATGTTGATGTTGAGAATGGTCCAGGACTGGTCATCTGCCTTTCGGACATTCGGGTCCACCTCCTGTAAGGAAACAAATATAAAAATAAATTCCAAGTAATATAAAAATATCGCAAACAAATGTGACTGAATTCGCTTCAATTTCATTGCATATAGGACGACGCGTATACATTATATGTACCGCTAATTAGATGAAAGTAAAATCTACCATATGAGCTGTCGACTGTGGCATTTGTTCCGGGGCGCCGTTTGCGTCAGTCGTCTTCATTTCCGGCTCAGTCTGTGGTACACCCTCATTCTGCGATGGGGCTTTTCCTTGGTCTCTCTTTTCCTCCGGCTTACGACAGCCCTTCTTTTCGCCTCCTTTTCCACGCTCGTCAAACATTGGGCAGCCGCCTCCCATGCCCCAACCCCACATTCCCCATGGATCTTCTCCGCCGTGGGGGCCGCCATTGGGACCACCGTGGGGACCACCATGGGGCCCAGGGAATCCTCCCCACCCTCCGAACGGCATCCTTGGGCATCCACCGCCGCCCCTTCCGCCCCTGCCGCCAAGTCCACACCTGCGGCCTCCTCGACCCCTTCTCTCGCCACAAGGTGAACCTTCCCCACCGGTCTCACCAGCCGACTTGCCTCTTTGTCTTTTTTCCACTTCAATATCAACGTCAATACCTGAAATAAATAATAAAATGACTTTTATTAAACATAATATATAACTAGTCAAATTTGCTATTTAATCAAAGTTCAATATAAATCAAGATTCATTTGCGCATGCAGAAAACGTTTTCTGTTTGCATTGTTTTTTTTGGCTGATTTTTAAAATAATGATAACATTATTAATATTGCGGGTTAAAGAAAACAAATCCTTTTTTGTGCCAAAATACTGCGCCATGAAAATTGCTGACACAATACTCATATCTAAGTTCACGCACCCAAAGGGTCGAGCATCTCGGCCACGGACTCGCCGACATTTCTCAGGAACTCGTCACCGGAAGAGTCCCCAGCCTCCTCCTGCGCCTCCGTGCCGTCGTCCATCTTCTCGGAGGCCTTGGCGCCCGTCTGGTTTCCCTGCTCCCCTTGGCGGCTGTGCCACCTCCTCATAAACTTCTGCATCCAGCGTCGGAAGTACGGGGGCGGGGCAAACCTCTGAAAATATTTAATGATTACTTATCAGTTTCTTGTACCTCGTCTATAATATACTAGTATGCAGTTAAGATATTTTTTTCCCAGAGTTCTAAATTACTTTATGGGCAGTAGTTAAATCAAACATTTCTTTCCATAGTTTACTTAATACAAACTAAATATAATTACTATAAGCTATACGCCAAAACCTTCCCATAGAAATTCCGTTTCATTTTGCCTAAGATAGTAAATATAATGCCTCTACTCACCCCTTGACCCATCGGTCCAAACGGGAATCCCGGGGGAATAGAGCCGGGAGCGGTGATCTTCATCATGTTGTGCTCCAAGTGGAGGCCCTTCGCCTCGCAGCCTCGGCACAGGTCGAAATCAGGACACACCATGCACTTGTAGCGCGGCCCCGAGATCGGGCTAGCCTGGCAGCCGTCGCAGACGACATGCGGATGCACGTGGACGCCTTCCGGTTCGCGACTTCCGTCCGTGGAAGCTCCGGACGCTTTGTCGGCGATGTACAACTTGAACAAGCCGTCGTTGACGAAACCTAGCGCCTCCATTAGCTCCTCATCGGTCGAGAAGCAAACCAGGTCGCCATCGGGATCTACAGATCAATTCAATGGACATATAAGAACATGCGTATTCGGATTTAGAAAACATACCAACTTATAAAGAACTTAAGTAGTTATTTTTTGGTTATTTGGTTATGTTTAATGTGCAATAGTCTCAGCATGGGTAATGCGCAATAGCCTCAGAATTATTCAGGATTTTGATCTCTCAATTTATAAAACAGGTTATCCTAAAGCGATACACGACAAGAGAAAGTGGGTCTTATGTCATATGCGCCAGCGTATATGGCATAAGACCCACTTTCACATGACGCGGACGAATATGGCATAAGACCCATTTTCACATGACGCGGGCCAATCGTTGTTAGCAAGGTTACCGCATCGACTATTTAGGCTTTTTTTTTACTTATTATGAGCGTAAAATATGGTCTTATTATGTTAGTATATATTAATGGGAAGAATTTACGACATACGTGTATAAGTTGGATAAAGAATTAATTTAGTTAGGAAAATGTCATTGTTTTAATTGAACATACGGAATCGTCACGATAATACTGCATTTTATCGAATATGTCAACCAATAAGTAAAATGCCGGTGTTCAAACAATGTGCTGGCGGCAAAAGATATAAAGAAGGTATTTAAAAGCTTGTTTAACAACGAGCTGCTTACTATATTGTGTTTAATTTAATGTGATATGATTGTGTATATTCAACGCAGTTTTATTCTTTTCTTGGCTTTTTGTTTTCGGAATAAATGTCTTTATGATTCACAGCTATGATTAAAAAATAATAGTGAAACAATTTATGTAATACTTATGTTTTCCAAGTAATGCCTCATCATGCCAGATCGATAATTGTACATGTCAATATGCTAAATATACCGGGTACTGTACATTTTGTAAATGGCGATAATTGAAACATGAACTAGAACACTGTTGAATTTTCTGTAGTACCGGTACTTATGTATAGCCGAGATGGGCATACGTTACTAATATTACTATTCATTACTGAAGACAGATAGTCCAATAAATCAAACGAATAATGGCCTACGGTATATTAAAATCCTATCATGATAACGAACACAATTCACCAACAATATTAAACAGAGACTTAATTTTCATTAAACAACATACCTGCATTACATAATCAGAATAACTTGCCGAAAGAAAATTTTCAACTTGAGTTACTTAACGTTAAAAAACTGCATGTATGTGTATATTAACCATGCGCACACAAAATATTAACCGCATAATACCATGAACACTATTAAAACCCTGAATGCATAATGGCGGAAATTTCTAGGATACAAACTACCCTAAGAACAAACAACATCGCCCTCACCTTTCCAGTACAGCGAGAAGTTGTCCTGCCTCAGGGAGGGGAAGATGCCGCCCAGTTTTTTTGCGAGGTAGTCATAGCTGGATGAGACGTCTGCCGGTACCTGGAACCGCCGGATCTCGGCGTCCCACTTGTCGTCCTTCTTCAAGAACGCTTTCACCGATAGAGACATATTGAAGACTCGAAATACGTCCGCCGATTATATATATATTCGAATCACGAAAATATATTGTATGTGGTAGTGGTTGTTAACGCAGTTGACTTAATTTCTACGATAATTTCCGTATTTGGTTTGCTTCGATCCTCACTTAACTGTTTCTACTGCCTTGCAAGCTGTGATTGCTCTGCTACGTAAAAGCCTCTCTATTTATACAGTTGACAGGTCGCTTATGTGTTGTAATCATGTGACTGTATGAATCATCGATCTATACATATTCATGAATACTTGAGATCTTTCTAGATCAACATGGCGCTCACTACAAAGCCAGTGCTCATAATGACGAGGCTTGACTATTGGTAAATGTAGAATGCAGGTTTAAATGCCAGGACACGTGGTATTGTTTGTAAATAGAAATGACGTGTGGTTTTTTCGATTTTCCTCTTTGCGCATAAAACCAGCGATCATAGCTAAAAATAGATCGGCAGATGTTGCAGTAGAAGTTTTACATAGGTTTATGTTTCAGTCAGGGGCGGTTCCAGGATTTCTGATTAGGGGGTTGGGGGCGGGATATTTAAAGATTTGCTAGGGCCCCTCGTGGGTGATGGGCAAAGCCCTGCTAGGGGGTTCAGGGGGCGATGCCCCGCTGTAAGCTCCACGATTTTAGTGCAAAGTCTTCTGCATTTTTGCTCGTTTTGGCGTTGGGGCATCCATCTGTGTTGACATAAAATGCAGCGAAAAGAAAATCAATGTGCAAAAAGAGGGATACATCAGAATCGCAAAGTTCGACATGAAAAACCGGGCGACAGAGAGTCTAAAGTTAAAACATTTAGCATTGTCTGTGATTAGTGGGAAATGTTGTGTACGAAAAAGAAGAACAAGAGCACCGCATAGCGGGTGCCAACGCTCGGCTGTGGGTGCTTGGATTTTGTTTTTTTGACCTTTGACCTTCATTGACCTTGACCTTTTCACCACTCAAAATGTGCAGGTCCATGAGATACACATGAACACAAAAAAAAGTTTCTTTGACCTTGACCTTTCACCACTCAAAATGTGCAGCTCCATGAGATACACATGCATGCCAAATATCAAGTTGCTATCTTCAATATTGCAAAAGTTAAGGCCTATGTCAAAGTTTTGTGATGCCGCGGACGGCGGACGAGCTGGCTATGACAATACCTCGGGTTTTCTTCAAAAACAGCCGAGCTAAAAATTAGTTTAAAAAGGCCGCGTCATCCTCCCCCCCTTGGAGCCGCCTATGACTATGACCATGAATTGATAATTCAACCGAAAAATGTTGCAGCAACAAATTCTTTATGAAGATCTACTCATAAAGGTTATTCAGCAAAATCATGCAAACAGTTAAGACAAATAAAGGACACACAATTTTGGGGCTTAAATTTTCTTTACTGGCAAGACAGTCAAAGGGCCATAATGCGACCAAACAAAAATTCCTTAAGGAATATGTACACATTAAGGTCATTCAGCTGTGAAGGGTTGAGCGAATTCCGTTAAAGAGAAATTGAAAAAAAAAAGCCTTGAAATGTACATACAGACGCAGAAGTGCAATACTTATTGCCTTCATCTACGTGGGGTCATAAACAGACAAAGGGCATAAAATAGGTCATGGCTTTTACAATAAACTACATGTTAAGACCCTTAAGCTGTTGGTGTTTTTTTAATAATCTTCACAGAAGTGAACAAGTAGAATTGTCTAAATTTCTGATATACATGTATTCATGTTCTATAGTATAATGCTTAATGCATCTCACTTTGTGAGGACATGAAAACAATATTTATTTATTTATCGAACACTTTCAAAACATGTTTCATCTGCATCAATAAGAATTTATTTAAAATCCACAGATCCTATCCCGAAGTCCGATCACTGTCACTTGAATATTTATCAGTTGAAGTCAGTTTTGCCTTTGGTTGACCTTGGTCATTTTGGGATTTTGAGGCCACTTCCTCTGCAGAAGTCGACTGGGAACAAGAGTTATGCACATCCTGAGTTTTGCTGGTTTCAGCAGTAATATCAGGGCCTGATTCAGCCCTTCCTCCAGTGTTCTTTGTGTCATCAAACTCCCAGGATGAGAATCCTGCGTGGTCCTAAAAATATATAATAAACATGAGCCGCGCTCTGGGAAAATGGGGCTTATGCATGTGTGTAAAGTTTCATCCTAGATTAGCCTGTGCAATCTGACACTTTCCACCTAAACTAGATTTTTTATTAAAAGAGACTTCTGCCAAACAAAAATTCCATTAAAGCGGAAAATGCCATCCATTTGCGGTCTGCATGGCTAATCTGGGACCAAACTTTATACATGTGCATTAAGCCCTTTTTCCTACAGAGCAGCTCATATACAAATATATCTCACCTCAAACATGAATTGGTGTGCTTTCCTAATATCCTTGTGTGTGTCTCCCATTATTTTGTAGTTTTTTTCCCCAATTTATTTACAAGTGATCAATTAAATGAAATCAGTGAAGGGAAGATAGATGAGAATTTTTTGTAACTGAGGGTGTTTGGGACACAGCCACTATTGGCCCACACTCGTGTTTTCCTCTTGTATGAGCTGCCTCATGTAAAAATGTATTTTTCAATATGCCACCGGATAAGCTCCAAACCAGCCTACACATTTGTGCAACCTTGTCCAGAGCTACACTTTCCGCTATAGTCATGCAAGGTTTCGTGGTCTCATTAGTGGACAGGGTAGCTCATGACGAAACTACGCCAAGGGGCAGGCTGGTCTGGAGCTACGCTGTCCAAATATGGCATAAGACTCATTTTCACATGATGTGGCTCCTACAATAGGACTTCACGATCATATATTCCTCAGGTATTTACTGAGTAACTGAAAAGACTTTGCAACCGCAGTGCAAGCAGTATTCTATGGTTCATGTATAGCAGTATTCTATGGTTCATGTATATGGTTTCTTGACAACCGCAGTGCAAGCAGTATTCTATGGTTCATGTATATGGTTTCTTGACAACCGCAGTGCAAGCAGTATTCTATGGTTCATGTATATGGTTTCTAGCAGTATTCTATGGTTCATGTTAGCAGTATTCTATGGTTCATGTTTTGGTTTCTCTATGGTTCATGTATATGGTTTCCAGTATTCCATGGTTCATGTTTATGGTTTCCAGTATTCTATGGTTCATGTTTATGGTTTCCAGTATTCTAAGGTTCATGTATATGGTTTCTATGGTTTCTTGACAAAATTCTTGGAATCTAGGATCTCGATGTTTTAGGCTTTTACAGAAAAGTAAATAAAAACAATAAACAGTAAATCACCGGAGAACAAGTACAGGCAAAAAATACCACAACTGAATACAAATCAATAAAATATAATCATAAACTACTCAAGTCAAAATATGTTGTGCTGTAATTTATCACAAACTTGTGATCAAGAATGCTATTCTAACCTGTAGACGGATCTGACAATGGGATAACTGTGATCTGAGATTGTCACACTCCTGCAGCAGAGGTAGGAACAGGTTCTGGCGACACATCTTGTACTCTCTCGGGTTGTCAAAATCTGCAGAATAAACATGTATATCAAATAATCATCATTATTATTATAATAGGTCATCGCATATGAGTTAATTGTGGGCCATTGAACATTAATATTTAATCAACTTGTGTAACTGACAAACACAAATGCATCTCATCGGGTAGACGGAACAATTCCAGCAAAACTGGGATGTATGGAATGTAAGAATAATGCAACTATTCTAATATAAATATGCTTAACATTACTAGATATATAAAGCAGAAAATGCTTAGAAATTGACAATTGTATCGTAAAACCTGTATCAGCACTGGCGTCACCATATTTATTATTAAAGAGTTTTATGGGTATTCACCTTTCTTTGGGATTTGTTGAGTTAGTGCAAACTGCCGGACATTGTGTCGGAACTTGACTGTGTAATCAAGAATCTCTCGTAGTTTCATGTTGTCTGAACCTTGACTCATCTGAAATGAGACCGCTCTCATTTTTTATTGCAAAAAAATAAATACATTAAGAAATGTAATTCAGTGTTGTTATGACATGTAATGTTGACAAAGGAATTAAATATACATGATGAAAAATTAACAAAAAATTAACTTTACCGGAAATGTTAACCTTAACCTATAAGCTAGCGAAATGGATACTGCACACTGTATACACACATTGATCAAATATGGCCAGGTAATAATTGAAAATGCTTAATAAGACAAGCTACATCATGTCCATATTTCTCTCAGATGATTAATATGTTAAATATGACCTTTGTCCTTGTGACTTAAGTTTCTGATGTAGACAAGCCATTTCCACAAGGGGAATGATTTTTGGCAAGCTATTTTAATTTTGCCCACTAAATTATAAAGTTACAGTCCGAACAACTGTATAGTGCCCGATTTGACTTTCGATTTTTACTGCTAAGTATGAACTACACCAAAATATTTATATTCCTCTCATTTTGAACGTTTGACTCAGATTTTGAGAAATATGATGTTTGATTCTACATTCTTACAAAGAGTCAAAAATTACTAGAAGTTTATCTGACTGACTCTCAATGTGAGACTATGGGTCAATTTTTACTCCATGCTTTCAAGCCTAATGAAAGCCTTGCCTGGACCTATGAGCTAATGACACAAGATCAGAGATGTGCAATCATTACAATGTTTAATTCCTCCAAATTTGTTGGGGCATACAAATTACAAAAACTCATATTTTCATTGTCATGCACCTTCAATCCCTTCTTCTGAAAGCCCAGTTTCTGGCACATTGTCTTCACATACAGCTGTACAGCAGCTATAACTCCTGGGCTGCGACAGTCTGCATCTGTCTGAAAGGAAAAACAATGAGCCGCTCCTGGGAAAACAGAGTCTGATGCATGTGCATGAAGTGTCGTGCTAGATTAGCCTGTACAGTCCGCACAGGCTAATCAAGTACGCCACTTTCTGCTCTTTTCTGCTGTATTTTTTTGTTTTAAGGAAGTCTCTCCTTCGTGAAAATCTAATTGAGATGGAAAGTGTTGTCCCACATAAGCCTGTGGAGCTTGCACAGGCTAATCTGGGACAACACTTTATGGACATGCATTAAGCCCTGTTTTCATAGAGCGGTCTCTTATACATTGCACTGTTTTTAATTGGACTTTTTCCTACAAAGCAAGTTCACAAATTTTAATATACACACGTAGTAATGAAATAAACCAAATCCCTGATATTAATATTCATGTATATTATGAAGTCACTTGATTTTGTCGTGTACACATTTCACTAAAATTGAAATATTTGACTTAATCAAACAGTATTAAATTTTCTAAATGTCGATTTTTGAAAACAAAAGGGCCAAAGCCCTTACAAGACCCAAAGGAAATAAACTGTTCTGAGCAGCTTTTGTAATGTTTCCAGAACATCTTGAGTGTTCACAAAATTTCACTAAGCAAAATGTCACCACTATTGGGCAGGCATTTTTTCTACTGACCAAAACCATTTTCAAAATGGCCTAAAAACATTAAACATCCTCAGCAAGTTTCATGAAGTGTGACTTCTAGAGTGTTAACAATGTTTACTAAAGCCATATAAAGTAATTATGTTCAAA
Organism: Dreissena rostriformis; assembly: GCA_007657795.1. NCBI lineage: Eukaryota > Metazoa > Mollusca > Bivalvia > Myida > Dreissenidae > Dreissena > Dreissena rostriformis. The sequence continues at coordinate 81,291 of VMBQ01002637.1, forward strand.
CTGAGCCAGGACATAATTAGAAAAAATGTTCTGTACAAGTTTCATAATATTGGAGAAAAACATGTGTCTTCTGTAGTGTTCACAAAGTTTCACTACAGCCATATAATAAAAACTGCCCCGTCCCAGACTGGAACCATTTTCTAACTTTGTCAATATACATGTTTATCATAAAAGTGACTGTGGCCATGTTTTACAATTTCACTGGAATCATTTTTCTATGTGGGTATACCAGTAAAAAAATACATAATGTACTTTACAATTTTATGATTATTGTGCATAACATGAAAGTGTTCCAATGCAATTTATTTTCTTACGGTTTGTGTACCCTTTGAGGACTCAAGGGTTTTAATATATTGGGGTTTTATAAATAAATTTGAGGTGCACATTAAAAGACTGTTTGAACCTTATAAATAGTTTAACAAGCTTTGTTTCAATATTTAGATTACGACCACTAAAACATAACATTATTTAATTGTATTTTATTTATTGGTTTTAATTCAAGTATTTCTAAACCAAAGATTATTACACAAACTTGGAGTAAGTATTGTTACATCAGTTACTGGGATTTTCTTACCTGCCAGTCAAGTACTGTTCACGCACATATGTACATAAATGGGTACACTACCTGCAGCCATAGCAATAGTTAGTTGTGAAATACATCTATAGAAGACCCAATAAACGCAAACAATACTTTCAAATGAGCCCCGTTCTAGGAGAATTGGGCTTAATGCATGTTCTCAAGATTCACTTTATGCCTAAAATGGATTTTCGTTTACAAGAGATTTCCCTTAAACAAAAATATCATAACAGCGGAAAGTGTCGTCCCTGATTAGCCTGTGCGGACTGCACAGGCTAGTCTGGGATGACACTTAACGCACATGCATGAGGCCCCATTTTCCCAATAGAGAGCCTGCTGTATATAGCAGTAGGTAGCAATGATGACTGACCTTTCTCAAGGAGGTATTCACCGTACTTATCAGGTCAAACAGGACGTCCATGGCCAGGGGTGTGTGGAAATCATCCTTCAGGTGGCCAAGGAATAGCTTCTCATTCTCTGCTAACCTGTTAAGGGTTGTATTTCATTACATGTCTTTGTTTAATTAAGCCTATTTAGTACTGAACAACATTTGCTAACAGAGACATTCTCGAGTCCGTGTTGCGGGGAGGTTGAATACTTGTGTGAAAAGAAAGTTCCTTGACTAAGGATCAATCCCAGGACTTCTCTGTCAAAAGTCGGACAATGTATCTATAACACCACTATAAACTTATTGAACAAATATTAGTTCATGAATTTCAAAAATGTAATTCATTTAACTATTTATTAATTGTTACAAACAAAGATTTCTCATTCACAAATTCTTATCTTAAAGAACAATGACATTTAATCAGAAGTTCATCTTGATGTGAAGTTATATTTGTAACTGAACAGTTTGAGAAAATAGAGCCCTAAATTTCACTAACATGTACAACAACATTAATATTTATAAATGTACTAAATGGTAGAGCATTCCATAATAGGACAATACTTTCCATAATTTGTGCCTCTTTCTTGGAAAACTGGGCTTAATGCATGCATAAAGTGTTGTTCTTGATTAGCCTGTGTAGTCTGCACAGACTAATCTTGGATGACACTTTACACACATGCATTAAGCCCAGTTTTCCCAGACACAGGCTCATTTGAACTGATGCCACTATGTCACATTATAAGCTTCATCAAGCAACGTCCCGGTTTGATTCAAATTTCATCAAACTACAAAGTAGTTCTTACATCTGCATGGTTTCGGCCTCTGATATGGTTCCCCCGACAATCTGACCCTTCACATAGGCGTCACACTGTTGCAGGAAAGAACTGATCCTATTATCTAAACTCACCGCCTTGGCCATTTTCTCACTGTTAAATTCTATATCTGAAATGTGGATTTTTTTTTAAATTTAATACCATGTACAAGCTATTAATCAAAGATTTCTTAATAAAGCAGTACATAACACAGTTTGAAATGCATGATTAAGTGGAGGAAATCTAGTTTTATCTGGTGGTTTCATGAGAGCAAAACAAACATGATGGGCAAAAATACATGATACCTTTCAGTTTCAAATAATTGTATTACTTATTAAACTTTCCGAAGATATAATAACCTCAAAATGTATTTATCAACTTTTCAAATTGGTGAAATAAGATGAAAACTTGGAGTTATAGTACGGAAACCAAAATACTGGTACCAACAGATCAGAAAACAAAGGCAAACGAATAAAACCCTCCATTTTTGATATGCAGATCAATAGTTACAAATGAGCCTGGCTCTGGGAAAACTGGGCTTAATGCATGTGCGTAAAGTGTTGTCCCAGATTAGCTTGTGCATTTTGCACAGGCTCATCAGAGATGACACTTTCGGCTTTTATGGTATTTTTGTTTAAAGGAAGTCTCTTATTAGCAAGAATCCAGTTAAGGCGGATAGTGTTATCCCCGATTAGCCTGGGCGGACTGCACAGGCTAATCTGGGCTGACACTTAACACACATGCACTAACCCACTTTTCCCAGAACGAGAACTCTAGGAGAGTGGAAACACATACTGTTCCTATAATGTGTCAGCATGCAGAACATTCTAAACTGGTTGGCTGTGTATGTCTTGAGGAGCTCATCTACAGAGATTGTATTCTTGAGGGACTTGGACATCTTCTCTGGGTCAAAACTTTGGTACAGAAAACCTGCAATGTAAAATAAGTCTCTGTGACACCTGGGTTTAATGCATGTGCATAAAGTTTAATCCCAGATGCGGACTGCACAGGCTAATCTGGGACAACACTCTACACACTTGCATTAAGCCCAATTTTCCCAGAACAAGGCTTAAATAAGCCTCAATAAAATACATAACATCATTTGAATGTGCAATATATGTCATCTATACTTAATTTTACTTATAAAACGATTTTCAGTATGATGAAAGAAGATGTACAAAGGACAGCTAGGTCAACTGTTGCTTTATAATATCACACATTTTTAATGTAATTAGTTTATTAGATACTAGCATATAAGCACATCATACAACCACTAATGTTACTCCTTATACTCCAAGAACGTAACTTGCCATTGCCTTAAGTCAAATGAAACCAATTACTGACAGAGATTGTACTTCCTGATTACGGTTTGGGCCAATTTAATGGCAATCATTATCATGACGAATTCCAAAAGAAGGAAAGTTTTTAAAGATAGCTTTTTAAGGAAGGTGTGATTATTTTTTCTTCAAACATTTTAAGCATATTTAAATGTTTCTCTATTCTATTTCTTTTATTAAAGGTGCAAATTCAATGCAATGAAAATTCATAATTCATACTTCAAAATACTTGAGGGGGGATGTTGGTACAAAACAGGCAAAAATAGACAACTGGGGGAAAATTAAAGATATTTTGTCAGGGGAAAGCATCAAAATTTGGATGTAAAGAAACACTTGAGCCTCACTCTGGGAAAATGGGGCTTAGTGCATGTGCACTCCACACAGATTAATCAGGGACAACACTTTCCTCTTTCATGGAATTTTTTGTTTAAAGGAATTCTCTTCTAAACAAAAATCCAGTCTAGGCGGTAAAGTGTTGTCCCTGATGAGCCTGTGCAGACTGGACAGGCTAATGTGAGATAACAATTTACGCACATGCATTAAGCCCCATTTTGCCACAGTGCAGATCACTTGATTGTCAGTCTCTGTTATAACCCACCAGTGTGAAACCAGTAATTGGCCCACTGTGGCACACCATGATAGGAACAGGACTGGGCCAGCTCATTCTCGTGGTGTGGGAACATCAGGTCAATACCCCCGGAGTGGATGTCTATCGTGCTGCCAAACACCCGACTGGAATGGAACAATTCAGATTTCAAAATGCAGATTAATATGTAGCTTAAAGCCGGCCGAGTTGATATTTCTCACAACAATTTGATTTTCTCAACTGACCAGAATTTATCAGTATTCGTCAAATACATTCTAAAGCTAAACTTTTCCATACCGATTTTCGCAAAAATTGTGCCAAAAACATCAAAAATACGAAACCTAATCGGAATCCTCAAGACTATTATTAACCTTTGACGTATGCACGCTTTGGGTCACGTGAGCGCCAATTTCACGTGATTGCCACTTCCGCTCTTTTCAAAACAAAGAAGAACTTCTAAATAACACGGTTTCTACATGGTAAATGGCGTTGTAAACAATGATGCAATGGTCACGTGGTTTTACATGTGACCCGCTTGTGTTTAAATTTAGATCATTTCTGTCCACGGACAGAAATTGAAAAGCCCTATCTTTGTACTGAATTCGGGCATTTCTTGAACGATTTTGACCAAATGTTTTGCACATCTGACATAAATACCATCACATTCTGCTCTTAATCACTTTTTTGCGACACATAACAAAAATGGGAAAATATACCAACATCAACTCGGCCGGCTTTAAGTATATTTTGATATATCACAGGATTTTTTTTCTTCTGAAAACTGATTTTTATTTTCAGCAATACCCCATATGCCCATCTATACACATACCTATTCCTCAACCTAGCCTAAGCAATTTTTAAGTAATCGCAGGATAAAGAGTAAGTGTGACAGACGCCTGCATGCATGGACCGAATCACAACTACCATTTCTAATTCCCTTCTCCTTTTGTTTGGGGATAATAATAAACAATTTATTTATTAATTGGAACGCCAAGCTAAGACAATATAAATATTTACTAAGAATCAGTATTTCAAAATATTTTTGTATGAGAGCCGTAACAAAACTACACAATACCAATAATATAAGGTCGCCATGGTATAGTGGATGTGGTGCCTGCCTAGTGACCGGGAGGTAACGGGTTTGATCTCCACTGTGGGAACGTTCTTTAGATCTCTCCCAACGACACTAAGTACTGGTTTACCCAGGAAACAGACTCCTTGAAAAGTCACAGTGCTTTGTTGCTCCAGAGGAGGCCTGCACTTAATGGGGAGAAGAAGAAGAATACTAAGCTAAAAACAAGAGATGTGTTTGTCAGAAACACAATGCCCCCTAATGAGCCGCTTTGATTTTTGTGTGTTTTTTGTGTGACTTTTGACCTTGAAGGATGACCTTGACCTTGACCTTTTGACCACTCAAAAAGTGCAGCTCCATGAGATATACATGCATGCCAAATATGAAGTTGCTATCTTAAATATTGCAAAAGTTATGACAAAACTTTAACCAAGGTTAAAGTTTTAGACAGACAGAATGACAGACAGACAGACAGAGAGGCCAAAAACAATATACACCTTTTTTTTTAAAAAGGGGGCATAAAAACAAACGCCTGCTGGTACCTGGCCATGGCTGAACACTCGATGTGCCAGCCGGGTCTGCCCACTCACCTGGCCATAGCTGAACACTCCATGTGCCAGCCGGATCTGCCCACTCACCTGGCCATGGCTGAACACTCGATGTGCCAGCCTGGTCTGCCTGGGCCCCAGGGTGACTCCCAGTAGGGCTCTCCAGGCTTCACGACCTTCCATAGGGCAAAGTCCTCAACACTTTTCTTCCCTGAAATACACACATACTGATACTCAATGTTCCAACAAATACATGTGCAGGTAGAGACAATTCATACCTTTAATTTCATAAATTGCTCTTCAATGTTCCAACAAATACATGTGCAGGTAGAGACAATTCATACCTTTAATTTCATTAATTGCTCTTCAATGTTCCAACAAAAACATATGAGCCATGCTCTTGGAAAACGGGGTTCAATGCATGTGCGTCTTATCAGGAACAACACTTTCCGCCTTGATTGTATTTAAGTTTAGAAGAGACTTCCTTTAAACAGAAAATTCCATAAAAGTGGAAAGTTTGCTCCCTGATTAGCCTGTGCAATTGTAAAAAAAACCTGTTTCCACTACACACTATGGGTCATTGGGCTGTCAGAATTTCATTTTCATGAATATTGATGATTGAATATTGACTACTTTATCTGGAGCTTTGTACATACTTTGACAGCCTCACGTTCTCTCTTTACCATTGTCACTTTTTTTATTTATAGAAAATACTCTTGCTTTATAGCATGCAACATATGAAATCTTAAATAATAAGATTGACAGAAAAGTCTACCTTTGGCATCAGCCTGTGCATGTTCTTGTTGGGCAGTGAACTTGTAGTAGTCACCAAATCGAGCAACATCAAAATACACACTTCCTGTCAGGAAAAGTAGAAAGAATTTACATGTACATTTATAAAAAAAATACTATGTGTTATTTGTTCAAATAAAAAAAAATACATGTTCATTATTGTATACATGTTTGAGAGTGAGAGTGTGTGAGATGATATTGACAAGCATATCATACCTCATAAGAAATATGTTGTTAAAGGTCAATTGTGCGCTTTAAAGAGTTAAACATAAATTTGTTGAATTTCTCTTAACTCAATTTAACAAAACTATGCAAATAAAAAGTGAACTTAGATCTTAAAATGCCACTAAGTATCAAGCCCAGTTACCTGTTAATTTAAATTGCCTAAGGAAACAGTGAAACACCTAATTTCATTCTACCAGCAAACCTTATGCAATAAAATACAAAGAAATACTAAGTAAAACATGTAATGTCAAAGAGAAGCTTAAACAAGAGATGTGTTTGTCAGAAACACAATGCCCCCTACTGCGCCGCTTTGATTTTTTTTTAATGACCTTTGACCTTGAAGGGAGACCTTAACCTTTCACCACTCAAAATGTGCAGCTCCATGAGATACACGTGCACCCCAAATATTAAGTTGCTATGATCAATATTGCAAAACAAATCCACATTTTTCGAAACCTAAACGCAAAACCTAAACACAAAGTGTGACGGAATTTCAGACGGACGGACAGACAGACAGACAGTGTGATCACTATATGCCCACCTTCGGGGGCATAAAAATTAATTCTCCTCTTAAAATAATCAGAACATAGCTAAAACAATCCCTAAAGAACATTACGTTCAGGAACATACTTATCATAATAATATGTACAACTTCAGTTAAAAACAAACACTGCAAATTGGTAACACTGTCAGTTGCTTAATGTGTAATCACCCTGCAGAAGTAAAAAGGGTCTGACTACTGCAAACTGTCTGAACAAACAAAATGTGTCTTCCTAGAGAATACATGAACCTCACTTTGAGAAAATGGGGTTTAATGCATGTGTGTAAAGTATTGTCTCAGATTAGCCTGTGCAGTTTGCACAGGCTAATCAGGGATGATACTTTCCTTTTTTGTAATATTTTTTGTTTAAAGGTATTCTCTTCTTAATATAAATCCAGTCTAGGCGAAAGTGTCGTACCTGATTAGCTTGTGTGGACTGCACAGGCTTATGTGGGATGACACTTTATTCACATGCATTAAACCCTTTTTTCTCAGAGCGAGGCATATTTGATTTACACCTTAATACTGAGTGCAGTTCAAAAGTGAATGTTGCATTATGGCAATACCGTCAGTTCCTTTGTATGCATGGCCCCGCTCCATGATTCTGGTGACGAATGCCACAATCTCTGGGATATAGTCTGTAACCCGTGAGGTTAGAGTCGGTGGGAGGATATGCAATGCCGACATCTCTTGGAAGAACTCACGCTCATAGAACAATGTAATTGCAGTGAATTCTTTGTCTAACTGTGAAAAAAGAAGACTATAAATAGAAAAGTAAGCTGTTTTTACACAACAGGACTCACCCATTCAACCATTTCAGTTTTCAAAGATGTCTGCACACATATTTAGTCCCAATTCATGTGGAAATGGACATATTAAGAATAAACCATTATTAAAGACATGAAATGTCTAGTAAAATTGTATGAAAGAGTCACAAACTTCTCAAATTTAAGAACAACTGCCATTCTCTAAGAAGAAAAAAAAGCCCTGTGAACTAATATTCTCAATCATCATTTATCCAATTGATCAAATCCCAAAATGGTCACCACGGTGACCAAATGACTGAGATTCTCCATGTCTGTCATTAACATTTTCTTTCACAGGAAACTACCGGTAGGCCACAACATGTTAACAAAGAACTTATAAAGAAATTTATTGCGTTCATTTTCATAATCATTCATTTAAATAAGATGTAAAATATGTTTTGTTCATAATGCTTTATGGCATTTGTTTGTAAAATTTTAGTTAAAATATTAATGATTCCTTCTCCTTTTTTTACCTTGTGCGTGCCTTTAAATCTTATCCATCATCGAAATTACTGCACATTTGTGTCGTGTTCTAAGAAAACTGGGCATAATGCATGTGCGTAAAGTGCTGTCCCAGATTAGCCTGTTCAGTTCGCACAGGCTAATCTGGGATGACAATTTACACACAAGCATTATGCCCAGTTTTCTCAGAACACGAGACATTTAGTTACAATATACCTATGAAATATATGGAGCAATTTACAACTTAAACAGACAAGTAAACATAACTGTTGCCTGGCAGATCTTTAACTCGTGTTTTTCTCCTTCCAAAAAGTCATTACCATTATTCGGTTATAAACAACTAGTAAAAATATGATAAAAACTTCTATTCTTCTACAGAAAATAATAAGAATAGTAGCCTTAGGTCACCTCATACATACACAAACACATACTTGAGCCTTGCTCTGTGAAAAAGGGGGCTTTATGCATGTGCGTAAAGTGTCATCCCTGATTAGCCTGTGCAGTCTGCACAGGCTAATCAGGGGCGACACATTCCGCTTTTATTATATTTTTGGTTTAAAAAAAGTCGCTTATTATCAAAAACTAGTTTAGGCGGACAGTTTAGGCGGACTGCACAGGCTAATCTGGGAGGACACTTTACGCACATTCATTAAACCCCCTTTTCTCGGAGTTTGGCCCTCTTCTATAGTTTATGTATTACCTCATTTGCTCTCTTAATAATTTTATCGTCAATGTCTGTTACCCCCATCATGTAACAAACATTGAGACCGAAAAAATCTTGAAGAATCCTCCTGATGATATCATATCTCACATAATTGCTTGCATGTCCGATGTGAGAGGCGTCATACACAGTTGGGCCACATATATACCTGAGGAATAACACACACAATATAGTCATGAATGTGCTCAATCAGCATTTTTGTTTTGTTTTTCAATTATTATTGAGCCAGGCTGAATGCGTGTGCGTAAAGTGTCGCCCCAGATTGGCCTATTCAGTCCGTACAGGCTAAGCAGGGACAACACTTTACGGCTAAACTTGTTTTTTTCGCTAAGAAAAGACTTCCTTAAAATAAAAATTACCATAAAAGCAGAAAGTGTGGTCCCTGATTAGCTTGTGTGAACTGCGCTGGCTTATCTGGGACCACACTTAACGCAAAAGAATCAAGTCCCGTTTTCTTAGATTGAGGCTCATTTGTTGTTGTTTTTATATGTAAGTATAATTAACCCTTTGCATGCTGGGAAATTTGTCGTTTGCTAAAATGTTGTCTGCTAAATTTCTAAAATTAGCATTTTCTTCGATTTTTTTTCAAAGAATACTATCAGAATAGCAAACAGTTTGGATCCTGATGAGACGCCACGTTCTGTGGCGTCTCATCTGGATCCAAACTGTTTGCAAAGGCCTTCAAAATCCGGTTCCAGCGCTCAAAGGGTTATAATGTTCTAGTTGCTGGCTGCTTGAAGACAGCTTTAGATTTTAAATGAAGAACTGCTGTCACAATAAAGGGACACATACCCCTAAAACAGGCAAACAAACTATCACTTTGATACCATTGAAAAGTAAACTTTGTATAACATCACTGAAACATCTTAACAGAAATGTTTAAGGTTCAAGCAAGCCAACTATCATAGATAGTATTCAAGAGGATGGACTGAAAAAAACAAAAATTTTGATGTACAGACTAACACTGTAAAACATGGATGGACATACCGGTACTGAGAATTTGATTTTACTGTTTAAAGGATGAATTTCGAGACATATTCTCCATACCATGAAAGATGTTTTCCTTTTGGTAAAACCAGTTCATTCTTCTGTTTGCTTAGTGAGTTATACACATGTATGCCAGTGTTGTATCCAGTGGGTTGTATCCACTGGTGTGTGTGGCTGCTCGACAGTCGAAGTCCTTTCAAGATGCCATTTTTTAAGCTTGAGCGGAGTAGAATACTGCCACAATATCCGTGCATGGCCTGAGTTGAACATTTGCATACAGCAGGTAAAAATGTCACCATCTTATCCGAGCTGTGAACTGTTTTTTTTGTCAAATGAAAATTATTGACGATTTATAACATTGTTATTCTACAAATTGAAAATTATTGAAGAAGTTATTTCTGCATACAAACACTGAACAACTGTGTTCAATACTCTAAAGAATAAAAAAATGCATTGACTTTAAAGGGGCATATTGACGGTTAATACAGTATTTTTATTTTCCAAAATGAGGTTATCTTTAATAATTAAAAATTAATCTGCATTCAGTGTTTTCATTTACGAAAACAGTAAAATGTACACCCAAAAAAAGTGAACAAATATACTAAAACAGTGTGTACCGTAATAACTCTAAGTTTTCGGACACTTAAAAATAATTATTTTTTGTAGTGTCCGAAAATTTAGATACGAAAAATATTTTAAAAACGATGACAGATGAGTATAAAATATAAGTTTATAATAATACTGTTTTCGGTATAACTACCTGTTTTCGGTATAACTACATGTTTTCGGTATAACTACCTGTTTTCGGAATAACTACCTGTTTTCGGTATAACTACCTGTTTTCGGTATAACTACCTGTTTTCGGTATAACTACCTGTTTTCGATATAACTACCTGTTTTCGGTATAACTACCTGTTTTCGGTACTAGGAACTGTTTTCGGGACTCGTATTATAATGCTTCTATTTTGAAACAAGTATACAATTCTTTTTGTAAACACGAAATTACCAAAATATCATCATTTAAATGCGTACTGAAGTCATCATATATTAAAATCATGATTTAACACCACTATCACGATGTTAAGGGGGAAAAGATAACTGTTTTCAGTAATTTTACCGTTTTCAGTATCATGTCCTTGTATTATATAATGCTTCCGTTTTTAAACAGGAATAAAATGCTTTTTGTTAAAAAGAAATAATTAATATATAGCATCATTTAAATTCGTACTGGAGTAAACATTCATTAAAATCATAGTTTAAAGCCATTTACACGATGTGAAGGGGGAAATATAACTGTTTTCGGTAAATTTACTGTTTTCTGGAAAACAGTACTGTTTTCTGTATCTAGTCGTACCCAGTCATAACATAATTATAAATAAAATGTACATGAGGCACCGCTATATGCATGCTCACTGTCCACAACAGGCCTTAAGAGTAGTTAAATTCTCATTGAAGTATACTTTTTTTGTTAATGTGAATTCGAGTCTCACCGTATGGAACAAATATTTTTTGGCATTGTCATTTAATGTAAAGGGACATGTTCACTGATGTTCTTATTTTTTCGGCATAGCTATCTAAGCCAGCTTTTCACCTTACCTGACCTCTGTAAGTGTCCAATAAAATTAAAATAAAATGTCCTGTGGCTAGACACGAACGAATACACTTCATTTATTCCATTGGCTGATTTGAGCATAATCCCCCAGAACATTGGAAACATGACCGCGTCTTTGTAGTATAGCATGAAACGCTGTTTTACTGCGTGTTCAGCATGAAACCATTTTATCTCTAATGAAAAGGCTTGATGGATGGAACAGTTTTACACTCAACTCTTGACATCAAATGATCAATACAGTTTGTGTGTGCCCCTTTATATTCAGAGGATTGTCAACGCCTGAGCGTTTGTATTTAAAGGCTATGTTCTCATATTTAGTAATTACTACCATATTGCTGTCTGTGTACTAGTATATTCTAGTTCATAAAAGTATCGTTTTTCCCTATCCTGATATTCATTTTGGCCAAACCATTTTTAATTGTTTTCGAAATTGAACATTTAACATGTAAAAGTATAAAGCAGGGATTTCAATAGACGCAGAATCCTGCGTTTTGACGCGAGCAAATTAAAAATGACTCTTTTTNAAATGCATTGACTTTAAAGGGGCATATTGACGGTTAATACAGTATTTTTATTTTCCAAAATGAGGTTATCTTTAATAATAAAAAAATTAATCTGCATTCAGTGTCTTCATTTATGACAACAGTAAAATGTACACCCGGAAACAGTGAACAAATATACTAAAACAGTGTGTACTGTAATAACTCTAAGTTTTCGGACACTTAAAAATAATTATTTTTTGTAGTGTCCGAAAATTTAGATACAAAAAATATTTTTAAAATTACTAATTTTAAAGTTTAAAAATATTTTTTGTATCTACGTTGACGGATGAGTATAAAATATAAGTTTTCGGTATAACTACCTGTTTTCGGTACTAGGAACTGTTTTCGTATTATAATGCTTCTATTTTGAAACAAGTATACAATTCTTTTTGTAAACACAAAATTACCAATATATCATCATTTAAATTCGTACTGAAGTCATCATATATTAAAATCATGATTTAACACCACTATCACGATGTTAAGGGGGAAAATATAACTGTTTTCAGTAATTTTAAAGTTTTCAGTATCATGTCCTTGTATTATATAATGCTTCTGTTTTTAAACAGGAATAAAATGCTTTTTGTAAAAAAGAAATAATAAATAAATAGCATCATTTACATGCTTACAGGAATAAACATTCATTTAAATCATAGTTTAAAGCCATTGACACGATGTTAAGGGGGAAATATAACTGTTTTCGGTAAATTTACTGTTTTCTGAAAAACAGTACTGTTTTCGGTATCTAGTCATACCCAGTAATAACATCATAATGAATGAAATGTACATGAGGCACGGCTATACACATGCTCACTGTCCACAACAGGCCTTAAGAGTAGTTAAATTCTCATTGAAGTATACGTTTTTTGTAAATGTGAATTCGAGTCTCACTGTATGGAACAAATATTTTTTGGCATTGTCATTTTACGTAAAGGGACATGTTCACTGATGCTCTTATTTTTTCGGCGTAGCTGTCGAAGCCAGCTTTTCACCTTACCTGACCTCTGTAAGTGTCCAATAAAATTCGAATAAAATTTCCCGCGGCTAGACACGAATGAATACACTTCATTTATTCCATTGGCTGATTTGAGCATAATCCCCCAGAACATTGGAAACATGACCGCGTCTTTGTAGTATAGCATGAAAAGCTGTTTTACTGCGTGTTCAGCATGAAACAATTTTATCTCTAATGAAAAGGCTTGATGGATAGAACAGTTTTACACTCAACTCTTGACATCAATACAGTTTGTGTGTGCCCCTTTATATTCAGAGGATTGTCAATGCCCGAGCGTTTGTATTTAAAGGCTATGTTCTCATATTTAGTAATTACTACCATATTGCTGTCTGTGTACTAGTATATTCTAGTTCATAAAAGTATTGTTTTTCCCTATCCTGATATTCGTTTTGGCCAAACCATTTTTAATTGTTTTCGAAATTGAACATTAAACATGTAAAAGTATAAAGTTTTAAACAAGCTGTCGTTTTCAGCAGTGGAATCGTGACCTCACTTTAATGCATTGCATTCCAACCCGCAAGGTATCAGGGTCAGTTTGCGGTTAGTAAAAGGATCATTATATAATATAGACGCTATCGTGTTAACTAGGTGAACTGGAATTTTATTTAGACCAGAAATATGTTAAATGAAGATATTCGGCAATATACTTATGGTATTTCAATAATAGATTCTTAATGTGTTTTCAACAATTCCATGATAAAATATTATTTTTGATTAATTAAACAAGAATTATTCCACCATATTGACCAATGTATTAAGCATGAGCGCGATGATTCCTGATACTGTAAATAATAGAATCAAATTGCAATGGCCGACAAACCACTAAAACAGGTTTGTTCGAAGAACGCACGTATAAATATTAAAAATATGTACGGATACTTTGCGTGTGGACGGTTGAATAATATGTTTTAATTTCACTTCCATTCTTCTTTTATTTTTCTGTTTTGTATCTTTAGATATATGATCAGCAATATGTAATAATGTTAGGTAAAATAAGCAGCGAAAACTCTGCGTAATATCCCGTAGTGTGTGTGATGCAGCGTAGAACTGCACAGAAAAAGACATTCGCTATCTTTGATCTCATTCATTAAACTCTTTACCTTTCAACTACTCCAACCACAATCAACGCCGTATATCTTTTTAAAAGATATTTCTTGTTTTAAATGTAATTAAATGAATTAACTAACAAATCTGTTAATTTGGAAATCGAAATATGTGCAATAACAAGGGGAAATATCAAATTCAAAATTGTGCCTGTCTGGGACCTCTCAACGCAAAAGCTTAAAATTAAATTAAACATCATTATTTTGTGTGCTCAACTTTCACTTTCAATTTAATATCGTCAAGGTCATACGTGGCTTTAAAAATAATCACTATACGCTTAAAAATGCAACGCATCGCTCACAACTGAAGTGATATTTTAGCAATATAAATCACCTAATTATCTAAATTTAAAAGTCATATTTTAATGATAAAAATTTGATCTGTCAAATCACATTTGACAACATGAGTTTACCATATGTTTAACCGAACGTTTCTAAATTAACACAAAGAAAAAACGGTTACATTGCAGTATCACTTATGCTATTCGTTACATCCGTTTGACATTTTAATGCGAACACAAAATAAAAAAGAAATCAATAATCTTTCAAAAATAGATAATGTAAACTGTTAATACAATAATTTAGAAACACATGTATTTGTTGAAAATAACAAATATTACTGATTTTAGTAAAAAGTAATAAGTTCAATTATGGATGCCTTGGTAATCTTATTCTTGTCATTATCCTTACATCTCAGTCTACAGATCTATATCGTACGTCGCTGCAATCACTCATGACTATTACGCGACGGGCGGTAAGAGAATAAGGATAAAGAGTGAAAAAAACAGTAAAGTTAGAAGAGTTTGACAGTTAACAGACAGAATGATCGTAAAGCAGAGTCACCAGCTACGTTTCACCCTTCTCTATTTGGTTATGGTGGCCGCCAAGAGGTTTGAACCTCAACCGACATAGCAATGAGGGGTCATGAGGATTTTATTTGTAGCTGGCGCTGACAACTTATTAAGAATCTTGTATTTTCTAGCCCCCTCTTGAAGAATACCAAGACTGGAAATTCTGCGACGGAGGCCGGTAAGTTGTTCCAGATGGTGATTATTCTTGAAAAAAAAGCGGTTTCGATAGCATTAAGTATATGTCGATATTGGCAGGAAATTGATGGTGTGGTTAGACCGTGTTCGGCTCGAGCCAGGGAAAAGGTATTGAGTCACTTGAATGTCCATGAGGTCGTTGGATATCTTATAGACCATTGTCAGCTTGGCTTTGGTCCTTCTAAACTCTAGGGTTTCCCACTGTAGGTTTTCGTGCTATTGGTTCATCACATACCTGGTTACTCGTCTCTGGACCATCTCCAGGTCATGGATTTGTTCCTTTGGTATGGGCTCCAGACAGTGCCGCAGTATTCTAGGTTTTGGCGAACGAGGGAAAAGTGTGCTGTTCGTTTTACCTCCCTGTTCGCTATCCGTAAATTCCTGCCTAGAAAACCAAAGGTACTGTTGCCTTTCTTTATCACTATTTGGATTTGCGATTTCCAAGACATGACCTTTGTCAGCTCCACCCAAGGTATTTTTACGCTTCTTCACGTGCAAGCGTGTGGCCTTTCAGGGTATAACTGAAAAGGATGAGTGATCGCTTTCTTCACACTCGGAGGATGGTGCACTTCTCCAGGTGAAAGGACATTTACCAAAGCCTCTCCCATTCCCACAGACGATGGAGGTCTTCTTGAAGCTATTCACAGTCGCGCTCCGATGATATTCGTCTGTATACCACACAGTCGTCTGCGAATAGCCCAGTCTTTGAAGAGACTTTAAGAGGGAGGTCATTAATGTAGAGCAGGAATAGGATCGGTCACAGAACACTCCCGTGGGGTACTCCGCTGACTACTGGAGCGGGATCTGAAATTGCTCCATCAACAGCAACTCTTTGTGTTCTGTATGTCAGTAAGGCTCGGATCCATTAAAAAGGTCTGGCCGCGTATGCCATAGTGATGCAGCTTGGTCAACAGACGCTGGTGTGGAACTTTGTCGAACGCTTTGCTGAAGTCCAGAATGGCAAGATCATGTTGTTTTCCTTTGTCTAGGGACTTCAGGAGTACGTCCGACAAGGTTAGGGGATGGGTTTCACAACTCCGACTCCTTCTAAAACCATGCTGACAGTCAGTTAGGATGTTGTTCCTGTCCAAGTGTCCCATAACGTTGCTGACAATAATATGCCCCAGCATTTTACAGCATATATAAGTGAGTGACACCGGGCGGTAGTTGCTCGCATTGTTCCTGTCCCCCTTTTTGAATATTGTCGACACTTTGGCAGTCTTCCATATGTCTGGGATGAATCCTGCTGTCAGGCACTTTTGGTATATATGGGAGAGGCATGAGACACACTCATTTGCCAGTTCTTTTAGCACCCTTGTTGGTAGCATATCTGGACCCGTTGCCTTTCGGGGGTAAAGCTTCATCAACAGCTTAAGTATTCCATAGAGCGTCCAGCATCGGCGTTCAAGTCGCGTTGGGCAATGAGGATGTCTTTCTTCGGGACCTTGGATATGGCTCTAGTCTTTCATAAAACTTTTCGACCTCCTCGTCTTCTTAGTATGATGCCGGTGCGTAGACTTGGGGGACGGTGATGTTGTGAGGTCTTGATAAGCTACGGATGGAGATGAGACTGTTGGAGACTGCGGTTTAACTGATGACACTGTTGACTACCTCCTTCCTAACGATGAACGCAACCATGTGGCGATGTTTAGACTCCTCCCCGCTAAACCACATTTTGTTCGCTTCGTCTGTTGGTGTTTCTCCGGCCTAGCCAACTTACCTCAGCTAGTCTGATGATGTCCCAGTGATGACGCTTCTGCTCTTGCGTCAGTTCGTAGATCTTTCCGCACGCATGGAGTGTTCTTACGTTCCATATTCCTATGGTTGTTCCTTTTTTGCCGGTTTGATGGATGAATTAGCTCCCCCAGTAGTTAACTTGTCCAATCCACCCTTGAGACTGGCAGTGGAGTGCAAGGTCGTTGTTATTCCGGGCCTCGACTAATCCGGCTCGGTATTCTGTTGTCCTGGTATTATATCATCATCTGCTAAATACAATACTTCTGCCAAACAGATATAATACAAAGTTAATTTGTTTTTACATAAAGTCACTTGTATTATGTAATACCCAAGCGTGTAGTTTTGTCGGTTTGGTTCCTATGTTGGGCCAAACAGTAATTGCACAATAAGTGTGTCTCAAATATACTTTTTAATTGCACACAGATTGGTTATACAATAAACTCTCTTGCCATATACTCATGGCGGTATGTATGCTTTTTGTAACAGTTATTGGCCACAGGAAGTAAACATGCTGAAGGCCATTGCGTGTGTATTTATTCTATTATATACGCCATTTTCTTTTGCTTTACCACGTTCTTCTATGATGATGATTGATCTAATGTTGAGAGTTAAGGATATTATATGCCAGCTATTGTTTCATTGTCTAAATCATGTTATTTATCCCAGTTCCTATTTATTACTGGATTAACTGTATTTCTATTTGTGATTTCAATTTAATGCCGTTTTAATGAACACTAGTGCCTAAAAATTCGCATCTAAAGTATGAAATAATGATGTTGTTCCTGTGTGTGTCACTTTAAATGATATGAGTCGCGCGCTGGAAAAACGGACTGAATGCATATGCGTCGATTGCAGTCAGAATATTCTAATCAGGGACGACACATTTCGACTAAACTGGATGTCGTTCAAAAGTAGCTTTGAACGAAAAATAACTTGAACACGGAAAGTTTCATACCTTATTAGCGTGTGCAGACTGCATTGACAAATCAGAGACGAAATTTTACGCACATGCATTATGCCCCTTTTTCCCAGAGCGCGGCTCCTATTTATTTTAATGCAAATTCATTCAGATAAGAACATGACTTAAAATGTTTTCATAACACATCACATTGAAGGGAAGATTATAAAGCTGCTCCTTCAATTAGAATGATTTCATTAAGATATTTATCATACATAAACGACATTCAATTGGTTGCCGGTGTCACCAATTACAATTGTACTAAGCTATGTACATTTTGTTTTAATATAATGTTGCTTTTCAATTGGTGAGTGGTGTGTTTTGCTTGGGTAACATTACCTAGGGGTATTTGACAAATGCATGTAAAATAGTTAACTTGTTGACATGCTTATGTGCGTGTTCATTACTAAAATATGCAAGAAAGTATAAAACAAGGCTAAATTGAACGAGATGCAGTAAGCATCAATAACAAATACTGTTTTGTAATTTAATTTCATTTAATGCGGAACTTATAACGGTAAGGTCGTATGGCTGTCGTTGCACAGGAATAAACTTCCAAAATGAAATACACTTTGCTAACGAAAATGTAGTAAAACACTAAATACGAGTCAAGTTCAAACAAGTAAACGTTCCTATTTCTACTTCTACAACGATTCCTTTATTATGGTCTACTTCGAAACAGGCCATTTAATCTATTACTAATAGACATGTAAATTGTATGTACATTATAAACACACATATCCGTGCAAGTACACCGAGTCAAATTAATCAACTCAAGTCTCATATTGTATACAAATGTCTCCAAAACCTCACATGAAATGTGCGGAAAAACGTATACTGACTCATATATAATATTCGAAGAAAACTGGAAGGAATCTAGACAGCTTACGACACAAACTTAGACGTATTACAAAGATAACTGGCCACACATCATCCGTTATCATTTTGATTGAACAATTTTCTTGAAGGTGTTATATACCGTTAACAAATTAGTTATTCATAATTGCGGCGTTATTTAATATAAGTCTGTATTTTTAATGATAATATGTGCGCATTAATTTGAAGTAAAGTTGGAATTTCAAATTATTATAAATCATTTTGTGTATCGAGTAATAAATATATTTAGATAAACATAGAGTTGAATTATTAAAATACTTAGTACTACATTATGCGTACCAACCTCCGCACAGAGATTTGACTGTAACCAGCATAGTTGTATGTGAGAGCATGGAACGACAACTTTGCGTCGAGATTGTATGCGTACATGATACACACGAATGCGTATGTATTCGTGAAGTATACATTCGAATACCGAGAGTTCATAATAAGGGAAACTCGATCAATTCAGAGCACGCAAGTTCGCTTTATACAGTGTACGTTAGTTTTATTTTATGTCTTCACTAGTTAGTCAGTTATTTTATTGTAATGATGTCATACATTTAGATATTATCAAGTAGATCTGAATTGCTTCTTTAAACATTAACGAAGCTGATTAAAGGTTGTTTCTTAACAAATGCAGTTTCTTAAACTAATATCATTTACATCAGAACTACAATTACGAGGTTGTTGAACAATTTAAACGACCGAGTTATAGAGTCGAGGATATATATTGAAGCGTGTCATCATTGGACCGAGCTTAATCGTCCGTGTGGAATACGGTCTCGTGTTATGTGCTGCAAACCTTTCCAACTCACGCAATCGATCGATTGTCTGAACCCCTTCGCAGCCTGTTTACAATACCTGACCAATTGTTATTTAGTGCAAGATACAAATATCATTTCTGTATGTAATGCGGTCACTGACATTATTATACAAGTGAATAAAATCCCGACATTCGTGAACACATTTTTTATGTGATCAGGTATGAAATATTATCTTACACTGAAAAAAAAAATCAAAATCCTCTCTATTCTCATTTGAGCAAAGTAATATCGTTGAACAGATGATAATCAAATGTATTTGGTAAAGCTGGCTATTCATGCGCTTATGACGCGCATCTTTGGGAGTGTTTATTTAAGAAATGTGTTTTACTTTTCGTTGTTTATCTGTCAAAACACAACGATTTGGATTTATAAAGCGTAAGATTTGAACTAAGAACAGCGGAAACGATGCGGTGTTACTTCATGTTTTCTATTAGTCAATAGCGAAAACAAATTCGATTCTTAAAGGGACTTGTTCACAGTTTATCAAAATGAGAATTTTTCAACTTTTTATCACAGATTCAAGAAATAAATGAACAATGTACATCAGTGTGCGAAATAACACTTATGTTGAAGACTTATACTGAAAATACACTTTCGTTTACGAAAAATCATTGTTAGAAATTGATAAAATTATGAAGCGTCTCAGACGCGAATCGATCTAACAATTTCGATTTCTTGTGTTATCGCTATATT
This sequence comes from Dreissena rostriformis, assembly GCA_007657795.1. Classification (NCBI taxonomy): domain Eukaryota; kingdom Metazoa; phylum Mollusca; class Bivalvia; order Myida; family Dreissenidae; genus Dreissena; species Dreissena rostriformis. The sequence continues at coordinate 101,554 of VMBQ01002637.1, forward strand.
TTGTAATAACAGGTGGATAGTTATACAAAGTTTAAAATAAATGGCAACCCATGTGAAGACGGATGGTCAGGTTCGCACATAATGTAGTCGTAAAGACTCAACGACGACCCGAACATTAACTCGGAATTACACACATAAACATGTAAAGACGGATGGCTGAGTGGTTTCGGCGCTTGGCTTTTACTCCATGGGTCAGTGGTTAGAGCGCTGGTGAGGTTACTTTTTTTCTTCTTTTTTCATGTTTTACCTTTATTGTTTTTGTTTTTATATTGTAGCTCTTTAGTTCTAATGTTTATATTTATCAATTTAAAGCATTTAATTAAAACTTCAAAACATGCCAAAATCTGTGAACAAGTCCCTTTAAATAGTTCCACAAATATTCGTGCAATATTACTGTTAACGTTATTGCTATTCTCTGCTCAGGTTTGGGATATCTTTCTGAATTCTTTACTTGTTAATTTACAACGCTGTGTTTGCCATTCGTCAATCTGAGGATCAGCGAACATCAATGTTCGAAAAACGAATCATTATTAGATCACGTTCACTCGAATCAATTATGGACACAAAATGCTTTTAATTGATGTTATTCAAGACAATGGCATACCATTCTTCATTTCGTATTAACACGAAAACCCCATTTACACCAATATAACATACACAGAGAGTATTCAAATATAAATTTATCAATTATACAAACAGCAACTACAAACAAATCAAAAAAGTATTATGAAATTTTATTCAAGCTGTTTTGAAACAAAGAAAAAAGAAACAAATGCATGTTGCGTTGCTTAAACTTGTTATGTGTTGTCTATTGGTTATGTTCGGAATATGGAAACATTTTAGCGCCACATTCTCTCATGTGACATCAATATTAACCTTTCCATGGAAAGAATGGCCACTCGTAGCCACACACGCAGTATTTAATCCAGTGCCAGTGCCAATGCCATTGGGCGCAACCCCAGTTCACGCAGATACCAAGGTTGTTGTAGGCGAAGCAATAGGGTTTCAAGCATGGCCACCACCCGATGCGTCTCCAACGGCAACAACATGACCATTTGGGCCACGCGGGCCAGACGGGCAAGATCTGACGTTGTACTGAGCTGTTCAATGCAGCAGCATCTTCTGAGCCTGTTACTACAGGAGCAACGGTGGTTACTGGAAGAGAAATATTATCTTAAACAACCTCAACTCGCTTCGTGCAATTTCTGGTATGTTGCTCATTAAGATCAGGTTGCAAGACTTGCCTTTAAATCTTTATGTACAGCTACGTTGAATTGATTTTCTATTTAAATGTTGCTTTTGTTTCTTGTTGATGTAGTGTGTACGAAAGTGCACAGGACTTGCACGTTTATGAACTTGGATATTACATAATTAGAGATTTCACAAACACTTTATTTAACATATCATCTAACATATGTACATGTACACAAAATGTACTCGTACTGAATGCAATACGTACTTTATCCAAAAACTTAGTTTAAATAAATAGTTTTATTTAAAAGAAAAAATGATTGGATATTCATGCATTTTATAATCAACGCACCTGTGTTCTCATCATCGCATGGTACTGTCACCTGCATCATAATAGGTAACCCCTTACAGAACGCCAGCACGGCGTCATTGACGCGGCCCTCGTACGGAACCAGCTTGAAACAGCGACCGGGACAGACCCTGGGCTGTAATTTTGAGCGATATATCAAGAACACTAAATATGGTATGCCTTGAGGGCCACACTTTGTGTATCAAGGTTTATTTCACACATGATGATATCATCTTGATCTATTAAAGGAGGACTTGCCTCCCTGGAATGAACATTTGCTGAATACTAATCACGATCAGAAAAGAGCACTGACATGGCATCACTTGGTGAAATAGTAATAAACATGATTTAATTAAAATGCTTGGTAACTAAGCGCGGAAATCTATAGTCTGGCAGGTTGATATGTGAATTCACTTCAACTTATGTCTATTTTACTTCAGACTTTATTTAAATGATTCTAAACATGTCACTTATTTTGCTATTTAATAGTTATTACTGTAGCATATTCACCTATATATGTGTACATAAGTGTTTTTCAAGTGTAAGCTCTTGTTGTAGTGCTGTTATCACATTAGTTATCATATTATTTTAGATGTTAAAATAAAATGTTTTCAGTTGCAAGCTTATGTTTTTACCTATAATAAATATATATGTACAACAATATACATTAATACCATGTACTAACAATTATATAATAGTTTAATTAATGAAGTTAATCAAGTCAAAAATGTACCTACATCCGAGACTATGCATTCTGTCCTGTCAGAGGAGATCACGACAACCAAACCCTAAAAGTTAAAGGTATTTAAATACAAGTGACATGTATACATCACATCACGCAATGAAAACAATTGTTTGAACTGCAACGAGGTCTGAGAAGTTTAATTCAATCATGCAATTTAACGCAAATAATTGCTGACACGCGTATTTGTATTGTGATTCACTGTATATTGCTCACATATATTAAGATTCGTAGCAGTTAGTTTAACCAATTTGATATATATACTGGCACACGTAATACTAACAAGGCTTTGAACGGATTGAATTCTCCATCGCATTTTGTTTATTATAATTTTTGTTTTTAAGTGTGATAACATTTTTGCAGGATGACATTGCACACGTGAATAAACTACACATAAGAGAAGCCCACAAAGCAAAAAACTTAAGAGAATTGCAAACTGTACGTACGTTTGAGTTGAGAACCGTCGATACCAGGCTGCCGGTGCTGTTGAGCAGCTGGATGCTGTTTTTTCGATCCACCTTTACACTGTACACATTGCCTTCGTCATCCGTTAAGGTGTTTGGTGGCCTTTCTTGGCAAAAGGCAGCGACCACGATACACAGCAAGACAATCGCAAACGAGCGCATCTGTTATGAACAAAATTAGATTATTTTAAAACACGAACATTAAACTTAAATAATAAATCAATACAACGTTTCCATAGTGATACAGTGTTATTCTAGGTCGTTTTGTCCAACGCCTATAAATACCGTACTTAATGTATTCATACATTAAACGATAAAACCAGACATTTCAAATAGTATTAATTGTAATAACTTCGTTTAAACAAAATTTAAACAAATGACTCCGTGTCAAAAAACTTTAAAACAATAGCACACAAACTATCAACTTACTTTTCAGTAAGAACTAGTTCAGAACTGATATCAAACAATGTAGTCCCATGCTTTTATAATGAACAAATGTTAATGAAATAACCAATCACTTAGAGACATGTTAACTGACTCATTGATATACATTTACATTTGTTATACGACCAATCAAAAAAGTTCCGTGTTCGCTAATGGATATACATGCACGTGAATTATTCAACCATCCATTACTGAAATATTTGCTTGATTTTCATGATATGTATTAATGGCGTTTCGATATGTCCACAATGGGCTACCGGTTATATAGTTAATGTTACATAAAACAACTCTTCTTTTTTTTTCATTATCGATGTACGTAATTGTTAATGTGTTTTCCAAATAAATCATCATATTTTGTATGCCAATATCAAATGCCAGTTTTTCAGGCACGACGTTGCTGCATTCAGAATCGATTGAATGGCACCTTTTCTAACATTTCTCAAGAATTATGAAAAAAAGACCAACTATAATTTTTAAATATAAAGTATGGGTATATTTAGAGTCGAATAGCAGGGTTTTGCATCCTGCTCCTTTTTGGTTTCCTTCTTGGCTGGGCAACGGTGACGTGTTGAATATCTCGATCTAGGAAAACAACTTAATGCGATGCAAAAAAATGAACCATGTTTAGAACTTTAATTATAAGCAATTTACTCAATAAAAGCACGGCTGCATCAAAGTATTTGAAGAGATAACAAACTGCAATTGTCCAATGGTGAATACTGGTTTCTATATGTGTTGTGTTGTTAGTTTTACGAACAAAACATTAATTGTATATATGCTTATTTAAATAAAGTAAAGTGATGTCTGCTCAACAGCCCTAGGCATGAGTTTTAAACAACCGGATATGTTTGTTTCTATCTGATTTACCCAACTTCAATAAGTTTTGTTTTGAAATCACATTCATGCGTTTGATCCGTTCATCCGGGATAATGAACTACATCGCTGACACAACCTGATTGGTCATATTCGATCAACATATCTACATGTACGTCTCAACATGAAAAACACCTAACCAATAAGAAATAAGACGTTTGAATGTTAAATGATTTTACAAGTATGAATCATATGCTTGATACTACTAATTCATTAACACGAGAACTTAAAACGTTTTCATCACGCATAAGATGAAAACAAAGATTCTGAAGCTACTGGTGTGAAACTGCTTTTAGTAAATTTCATAAATATATAATTACGACATTCTATTGGTTGCCTATGCCACCAATGCCAATGTCACTTGGGAGGCGGAAAACTTAGCTATGTACATGCTGTTCAAATCAAAAGTTTTTTTGCATTGTCGATTTTGCGTTGGAAACATTTCCTGTTTGACTAATGCATAATGTTTAAAGTTCAAAGTCACAATACATGTGAAAAGGACCACATTTAGAATAAAAATTAAAAAAGACGTTTACATGTTTATTGCAGTTCTTATATTCAAGACACAATGTATCTTATCCCATACAAAAAGAAAGTAATTATCCCCACGCTTCACAAAGCGTGGGGAAATTGTATTGATCTTCGTTTTTTTTTTTTTTTTGATCGGCCACTATCTCCTCCTACACTATTAGCACTAGAATCTTGAAACTTACACACATCGTAGCTATGAGCATATGTGCGACCCTGCACTATTTGGAATTTTGATCTGACCCCTGGGTCAAAAGTTATGGGGGTTGGGGTGGGGCCGCGTCAGAAATTATCACTCATTTTTTAAGGTTATTTTACATTTACTTCTTCATTTCTACACCGATTCACTTCAAATTGATACTGGACCTCTCTTATGACAATACGGTCAATCTCAACCATGCATGGCCCCATTCCCAACCCTGGGGCGCCCCGCCCACATAGGCCACACCCACCCAAAATTGCCTTTTACTATAATTTCTTCATTTCTACACGGATTCACTTCAAATTGATACTGAACNATGGATATGATGGTATCATATGAAAATATCAAAATCTTGCATAACTTATATACACAAATAAATAGATTATTTCCAAAATAATGTTTCCAATACCATAATTATTTAAATATGCAGATTTAACAAGTAAATACTGTTTTAAACAAATATAAACAATCATATAAGATTGTTTTAAAATTTAAAAAAATAAAATAATTTTAAGACATAAAACACTCATAAGATATTGTTTATAATAAAAACAAATATAAAGAAAAAAATCAAAGTGAAACACAAACTCTTTCATTTTCAGGTATAAAACTAAGTTTGATCATTTTTATAGTTTTTGGCAGTGATACTTGTTGTCCATCTGTGAACCTGTGATGTTCTGAAAGAGCCATTTTCATCCAATATTCACTAAAAAATTATGGGGAGCACACACATGTACAATAGGGACAATGGCAAACAAGCTGTAAAAAAGCCCCTTTACAATTGACTTGTATTATATATGGCTATAAACATGAAACAAAGACCTAGTTGAAGAATTATTGTTTCATTGATGAGTATTATTTATAAACAAAAGACCAACTTATTGAAAAGTGTGTTAAAGTGAGTCTTTTAGCCTGGTTTCAGCTCTCAAATTATTTACAAAAAGACCAATTTAAACTCGCTTAAACCCACTTCTGTTTAAAAAAAGACCAACTTCTGTTGTAAAAGACTCGCTTATAAAACAAAAAGACACACTTAAACACACATAAACCAACTCATAAATAAAAAGGCTCACTTTTGACACACAAAAAACCGACTCCTTACAGAAAAAAACTCGCTTAAACACACATCTTCTTAAAATAACCAACTTTAAACTCAGTTAAGCACAGTTTAGCGCCCATAAAACTCGCTTTTAATAGCAAAAACCAACTTCCGCTAAGAAAAACTCAGAAAAAACACAGTTATATGTTGGTTTAAGTGTGTTTTGGTATGAAAGTGGGTTATTTTTTGGCAAGGGACAGTAACTGAGACTAAACTGATAAACGTAAGGTTACACCATGAGAACAATTAACAGCTGACAATAATTTAACAACACACTTGTTTCAGTAAGGACTTCGGACAAAAAAGTGCAACTTCATCATATTTCTAAAGTAATGTCACAGTTCTGTCAATAAATTTAAATTCATGAAAATGATATGGCCTAATAATGGGGTAATACATGTACAAGGCCTTGGTTGTTACCAAGTTACCGTAAGTTTTTTACAATATGTAGGTCAATTTGATACCAATAAATTAATGTTCACATATTATATATATATATCTGATTAATTTTTGAAATATTGTTTAAAATCTTTAAAATTATGAGAATTATATGGTAAAATGCCTCATTCAATTAATGAATACACACATGTCCTTGATACTATGGTGATGCTTTTAGTGATAAATGTTGAGAATGATAATAATAATAAAAGTAATGATAATATTACAACTAATTATATTATAAGAATTCCAAAACATGTATACTGGATACTTATATCTGAATTATTGTTCATCCGAAATGATGCTTTATTGCCAAACTTATTTGTATTTTATAATATGTTTCCAACAACAGCTTATACTTGCAATGATATAAACTGTTTTTTTAACTTAACAAACATAACTAAAAAATATGAATTTACTTTACATAACACGGTTTTATGCACTTCAGTCATAGAAATAGCTAATGCATGTACATAAGAAATAAAATATAAAAATATAGATGTGGAGTTAGCATTCTAATGCACATGTAGATATAGCAGGGGAAAATAAGAATATGAAATAACGACCACAAACAGAGTAAAATTGCTCCAGCATGTAAAATTTCCCCAGCAAAAGATAAATCTTACAAAACATTCAGCACAAGGTTTTACGATTTATGGCAAGTTATGGTAAAAATTACTAAATAGTCTGACAGAGAGCATAACATGCACCAAAAAACACACACAATAATAAATTAAAACGTTCCATTTTATGGCAGACAAGCAACTTGAAATTACAAAATGTACAGTAATAAGTATATGCTCAACATAAGTTGAGAAAGTGTAAGTGAAATGAGAATACCTTGTTATGATTGAACCCCCAAGTTATGAGTACAGCCATCTTGATTTCATGATGAAACTATTTGTTCCATCATATAAATAATAGTTTACACATATATCATATATCAACTTATTCTCAACTTTAAAAAACATATCTAGTGAAACTTCAGCTGCACCAGTAGGAGTGAACACTTATAATAAAATGTGGTTCTTTTTTGCAAGGAACCCATTGCCAAACAGTGAGACACAAAACAAATGCACCATATAAGACACAGGTACATAACATACGCATAACCATGCACAGGACTGGGGTTATTGACTTGGAATGCAAAAGCACTGGAGGTTTAAACGGCGTTTAAGTAGATCCAAACCTCACATTTTGCCCAGAATTATTCATCATACACATATACATTTTATGGTACATACAAATATACCTTATTGCATCACTAGTTGAATGAAATAGCAATAAAGAGAATCGATTTCAATTTAATTACTATCTAACTACTAAGTAGTTATGTACAGACAAGAGTATCAGAACCGTAACTTTCCGAGATACGATGAAATGAAACCAAAAGTCAAAACGAGTATCAACTTCATCTCGTTTAAAAAGCTCTAGAGACAGAACATCATTTATTTTCACATTCAGATCATCGTCATGCAGGAAGAAGCCGCAATAGGGTTGTATAAGGCGAAATTACAAAGCCTTGTTGTGTATGTCTATCTTAAGCGACGTAAAATAGTACAATTAAAATAAAAGTTAAAAAAAAAAGTTGCGGTTTATAGTCTGCTTCGATATACATCTTCAGCCGACTTCGACATTAACCCCCCGATCACTGGGATTTAAATCGTCCGTTTACATATGGCGCACCAGGCAGCCACGGCACATTGACTTATTTCCTTCACAGGTACCCATTTATACACCTGGGTGGAGAGGATCAAGCGTGGGATTAATTTTTTGCTCAGAAAAAGCCAGTGCCCCGAGTGGGATTCGAACCAGGGACCTCTCGATCCCTAGACCAGCATCCCACCACTAGACCACTGTCCCCACTAAAAATAGTTTTAAATAAGTTAAAATGGTTCAAATATTCAAATAAATAAACAAATTTCAGCCAGTCAGTTAAACATTTAATATGGTTTTAAGCGCTACCTGAGTTCATAGAAACCAATTGTTTAAGACTTGACATTATAGAAAGTACCAACATTGTAAGAGACCAATACGATAGACCTCAATAAACAAGAAATGTGTCCATAGAGAACGGATTCCTTCACACTCCAGTCAAAACTCATCTTATGTCAACCACAAGCTGTTTATTACCAAATGTGACTATTGACCATTTAAAATGACCTTGACCTTTGAGGTAATGGGACAGGTTGCACATGCGAAATTCAGTCTCAGCATGGTAGTCATTCGTGGTAAATTGTCTTAAGATTTAATGATAAACTAAAAATTCACAGCATGGACAAGCTTTTGTATAGCCCAATGTGATAATTACCTTAAATTCAGATGTGAACTTGGCCTGACTGGCCCCCCCCCCCCCCCCCNGATTAGCATTCTGGCCAAGTTTCATCAATATTGAGTAATAAATGTGGCCTCTAGAGCGGTAACAAGTTGTTTTTAAGATTTGAGTTGGTTATTTAGTTTTTTTACGAACTTGACCAGGATTCGACCTTGGCCTAGATATTGTCAAAACAACATTCTGACTAAGTTTCCTCAATATTTATGTCGTGTTCTGAGAAAACTGACTGATAGATCTTAATGTTTAATACTAGAATACACTTAATTTTCAAGTTCGTCTTATGAATCAACTGGGATTAATTTGTGTATTCCCTAAAATTATTGCGCAGTAGCTATATTCTGACATTGAATGGGAGCATCTCTAACGTAACCATAATAATTGGGCACGTAATTAACAGATGTTTCACTCTTGGTTAAGGATGTATTTTACACATGGCTTAATAATTGGGCAAGTAATTAACAGATGTTTCCTCTCGGTTGAGGATGTACTTTACACATGGCTTAATAATTGAGCAAGTAATTAACAGATGTTTCACTCTTGGTTGAGGATGTATTTTACACATGGCTTTCATACTTGTATTCGTATTTAATTAAGTATTCTGGATAAACCTGATCAAGTTGAAAAACAACAAAAATCTTTGGCGCTTTTACATTATCTACGCACGAATCATACAATGGGCTCGTCCGATTGCTAGGGTCTTTCGGCGGTGGTCTGGTGTAGACTTTGTCTCCTTTGGCAAACTCTCCGATTAGCACTTTTGCGACAAACATCATTTTGTTGTTTTTATCAGATTCTGTGTAACAGTTTGAATACGCCGATGAGTTGGCAAAGTAACTTCCTTTACCGTACCTGGCACCTAAAGTAAACAATAATTAATATGTAGGATGTAAGTAATTTGTTTTTCCAAATATTAAACTAAAATATACATTTTAAGTGGGAAGTGTATTTATTCGATTAATAACAAGGCAGTGAAAATTAAAGCTATATCTTGTTCAATGATCCAAAGGTATATCAAATGTAAAATTGACCTTTAGTAGGCGTGACTGCTTCATATATAAAACCCACGTGCTCAATGGGATAAATAATTCAGGCAAGTGTCATGATTATTTTTGTATTCCTATTAAGATCACACTAGAGACATCGAATAGAATTGATAGTACAGGTTCAAACAATCAAATTACCAATGTGATTTTAAGCTTATGTTGGCGTAACTGGCTGTTGGCTTGTGTGCACAGTGAGCTAATTTGCGATTCCAATTCCACCTTGGTCTATATATCATGAGAATAAATGTTCTGACCAAGATTTATCGCGATTGACGCAAAAGGTATTTTCAAGGGTTTGTTTTAATTTGACCTTCAGACTGAGTTTTTCAATAGCATATGACCCAGTTTCAACGGGTGAGTAAGGAAATCCATACACTTTTTGTACACTTTTTAAAAGGATTTTTGTATTCTAAAACTAGTTGCCGTATTACCTGACTCTGTGCCACTCAATCGGAAATCAAATCCTTGTCTAAATATAGCCTCCACTATCTCGTTCTTGGTTCCATGAAACAGTCGTTCTTCCTTGGCATCTTGGTTGTTATTCTTCTTGCGCATCTTTATTTTCTTGCTAACATGAAATCAAGCAATGCCATGGTTAGAAGCACTGGATTAATGCAAGTGCGTAGGGTCATCTGAATGATGGATTAAAAATTAGCTAACACAAGATGGACACATTCACGAAAATAACATACCATAACATCATGATACACAAACTAAATTATGTCATTAAACTTGTATTGGTTATCAATTTACCAGTATTCACATTCATGATTATATACTGGAAAATACTTTTTTCAAGCCAATCCGATAGGATCAATGATGTACATGGCCTGATATAGATAAAGCTACATAAATAAAAATAACCTTATATGCACATAATAAAGAGAATGATACCTTTCATAGCTGTGCCAGAGGTCCCCATTTTCCACCCTCTCAATTGACTTGATGGTGACTGTGCTAGGGAGATGTTTACAGAAGAAATCTTCTATCTCCTGGTACTCCGATCGCATTGACAGGTTCTTCTTATCCAACTGAAGGCACGTTTACCATAAATAATCTCTTGGCCATTATTATAGACCTAATGTAATTGGTGTTTTCAGTCAGACTTTTATTCCCCATTCCTCTACATTTTAAAGATTTTCTTTACATAAAATTTACATTTTAAGAGATTAGTGCTTAATAAAAAGGAAATAAGAAAAACACCAGCACAATGAAACAAGGTTCTTAATGACTACTAATTGATTTACTAATTTTATTAAATGTGCAATCCCAAGCTATGTCAGCATGACAACTTCTTCAAGAAAATATTTCAGAACAATTGCTCCATTCAAACTAACATTATCCCTTTGTATGCTGGGAAATTTGTCGTCTGCTAAAATGTTGTCTGCTGAATTTCTAAAATTAGCATTTTCTTCGATTTTTTATCCAAGAATACTATCAGAATAGCAAACAGTTTGGATCCTGATGAGACGCCACGTTCTGTTGCGTCTCTTCAGGATCCAAACTGTTTGCAAAGACCTTTAAAATCCGGTTCCAGCGCTCAAAGGGTTAAGTAACAGTGACCTTTACTTTAATTCGTCTGGCAAAAACAAAAATCCAAAGCTAAGCATGCACATAAAGGAAATTTAAGAAACATGTCATAATTAAAACTCAAGTTTTTAGGCAAACTAGTTTTTTATTTGCGAACACTTACTTTGATCTTGACATAACTGTTCTCAATTGGAATGCCAAAATAAGTTTGTACACACAAAATGCCAGCTAAATAAATCGCTTCAAACTCAAGTACTTAAGCGAAAACAGTTTTTCTACTTTTAGTAACTGCGAGTTTCACTCAACTCGCCCCAAATACAATCCCAAGCTAGGTCTTCATGCAAGCTATCCATACACGAAGTTTCAGTGCCATCCAAACTCAACTTATTGAGCAGAAGTAGATTGGCTGTTCTATATTAAAAGTGGCATTGACCTTAACCCGATGGGCTCCAAATACAATCTCAAGCTAGGCCTCCATGCAAGCTAACTATATCAAAAGTTTGGTCAATGCAAGCTTACGTTATTGACCGGAAAGCACGTATTTGACACAGTAACCATAAAATTATATAACAAGACTATTGCCAAGCAATATTTGTCCCCTACCGGCTCCACCATTGTCATATTTATATATATTTGTTGCCATAGCAACCAGAATTTTTGACGTAGGAACAAAATGAAATGACGTGCATAATCTCCATATTGCCATCTGTCCATGCTTCAAGTTTCATAAAAAAATATGAAGAACTTTTAAAGTTATCGCAGAATCCAGAAAAGTGTGACAGAAAGACTGACTGACAGACTGACTGACTGACAGACTGACTGACAGACAGAGCGCAAACCATAAGTCCCCTCCGGTGAAACCGGTAGGGGACAATAACCAGGGTTTTCAACTGCATTGAAAACATGCTAATACAACATTTTTATTTGAATCCAGGGAATGGTGAAATTTGTCCCCAGACAGGCATTATAAAGAAGTGAAATTCCAGAAGCTCGAGCAGTATTGCATTTCTATTAAAAGCTTAATGTAATTGTATGTGCACTCTTTGAAATTGTGAATAACATTAGAAAACATATTTCAGCAGACATAGTTTTACCATTGTATAATAAAAGGATTCGGGAAAGCACATAATGTTACCTTTAATCTGACATATGCACATAAACGGATCAAACAAGCAAAAGATATTGCATTTTTGTCGAGTTAATTAAGATACATATCATATATATAGGAACACGTGAAACGTGTACACCGTACCTGAAACATGTGTTAGAATGTATTTCATAGCTAGAACATGTGCTAATGTGTACACCATACTTTGAACGTGTTAATGTATATATGGTAACTGGAACCTGTGGTAATAGGTTCACAATAACTGACACCTGTACTTGTACTCCTTACCTGGACAATTCGATAGTGATTGATGAGATCATCGGAGGCACGGATACTCCAGGCTGCTGGGGGTCTTGGAATGTCGACAGCAGCTCCTGCTGGGCCAACACCTTGCTTAGGTCTGCAAACAAAATACATACAAAATGTGGCCTCAAGAGTGTTAACAATGTAGATGTGGACCAGGCACGACGGACGACGCAAGACGGACAAAAGGCGATCGCAAATAACATTGTGCTCAGGTGAGCTCAAATGTTTAATTCCTCCTAGAAATTTAAAGTAACACAACTAAAATAAAAATGTATGGCATATGACTGTAACCTTTCAGTAAGGAACAGTAAGAATGGTACGCGCAACATAATCTGGTTATATGGATTAATAATGTAAAGTAATATGTGGCGTGTTCTGAGAAAACTGGGCAGAATGCTTGTGCGTTAATTGTCATCCCAGATTAGCCTGTGCAGTCCGCACAGGCTAATCAGGGACGACAATTTCCGCTTTTATGGAATTTTTCGTTTAAATGATGTCTCTTCTTAGGGAAAATCCAGTTTAGGCGGAAAGTGTCGTCCCGGATTAGCCTGTGCGGACTGCACAGGCTAATCTGGGATGACACTTTACGCACAAGCATTTTGCCCAGTTTTCTCAGAACACGCCACATATGAACATCCTCCAAGGCATTAAAAAGGTTGCAGTTAACAAATAACAATTCATATAATTTGACATTTCAATAAGATAAAAAGGGCAGTTGTTGAGGACATGTTTTGATAATAGGGATTTCTAATTACGTGAAATACTAACAATCCTCCAGATCATAAACAAGTTAAGAAGTAGAATAAAGCTTTCAAGACCTTTGACATGAATTGTTTAATTGACCTTTCATAGAGGAGCATGGCAGTTCTATTGACATATTGTCCGGTCATGAAAAACTATCGTTCAGAGTTATCTAAACATCCTTCCGGTCATGTAGAAGGAACAGAGCAGAAATGAAAATGCATGACCTTTAACCTTTAACCTTATATTTTGACATTAACCGTTCACCAAGGAGCATGAGATTTTTACATTTTCTGGTCATGGGAACTAATAATCTGTAGTTTAATTAAAATTCTCCTTGGTGTTTTAAATTAACATACATGTAGCAGAAATTAACATTCATAACCTTTGACCTTATATTGTGTGCTTGACTTTTCACAAGGGATTTGCCCAAAAACACATAGTCTGGGCATAGGTAATTATAATCCAAAGTTATATTAAAATACTTTCAGGCATGTAAAAGAAACAGAGCACAATACGAAAATGAATGACCTCTGACGTTGAATTGTGACCTTGACCTTTCACGTATAAGGATTGAGTTGAAACGACACATCATCTTGTCATGAGAAATAATCCAAAGATATATTACAGTCATCTAAGGATAGAAAATTACAGATAAGACTCAAAATCTGTAAGGAGGGATCCAACCCCCCTCCCGCAAACGAGCGAACGGTATGACTCATATATGCCCTCTTTCGAGAGCATACAAAAAGACCACGATTACTAAACAATTCTTTTTTCAAACCTTTTATTTAACCATTTCCATTTAGAACGTAATAATGTATATTAAGATTGTACTTACTGACTTTTTCCTTGCTTTTTCCTCATTTCAAATTCTTGCTCATCAACAAATTCGGGCCGTCGTCTGATCGATCTCTTTGTTTTGTAATGCAGATTGCACTGCACCATTTCTTGGAAATTAAGAACATAGTTATGTCCGGCTGTAGTAAACTCCAGTTGGCCCTCTGGGTTGTTGATGAAGGCTTGCTCTATCTCATGGCTACAAAGCGATGATTTATACCCATGGTCGTCCTGCATCGAGAAATAAAGTGCCACATTCTTAATTTACTAATAGGAATTGGAAACGTAAGTGGGCAGTACCTTTTTGAAAATACAAGTTAACATGAAATGCAAATTGCTTCATTTTTGAGCAAATTGTTTACTGATCCAAACAAATGAATGACATACTAAACTTCCTTTGAATCCTCTTGCGCCCAGTAAATATAAAATAACAAGAGATGTGTTTTTCAGAAACAAAATGCCCCCAACTGCACCGTTTTGAAATAAATTTTCAAAATTTTTACTTAAAGTTCCATATTTTTACCTTAAAATTCCATATTTTTACCTTAAATTTTGGGACAGACAGAATGACAGACAGACAGGCCAAAAACAATATACCCCCTCTTCTTCCAAGAAGGGGGCATAAAAAGCAAAACAATAGATTCTTAACATTTAAATAGGTCATAGGGGAAAATGTTATTTTTAATAATTCTTTCCTTATCTGAAAAAAGTCCAGAGTAAAGTCAAGTCAAACAAGTTCCCCTTACAGTTTATTACCATTATAGCACTTACATCGCCATATTTTGTCCAAGACCCAACTTGATTCTTCCAGTGCCAGATCCATTTGGTTGCTAAGGGCTGCGTATCCATGACAATGGAGGTGTTCGTTGACAACCGATGGAATACAAGAACGTGGTCACCAATGGTCGTCATTGTCGAATAGTCCAGCTTTACGGATCTCCCACTGAATACAATATAAATATTATTTTATTTGTTTCTTCAAAGACAAAGACTGACATTTATAAATAAAGGAATTGAGAAACTCCAGGGAAAGACACCCTTAGCAAAATCTGCTTGTTTTTTATAAGCCAATTTACTAACGTCACAACATGCACCACAAAGAGAAGATCAGTATGAAATTAGTTTGACGTCAAAATCACCAAGAATTTAAAATAACTTCAAGGTATTCCAAGGTGGTGACCCCATTTTGATATTTAATTTTATGTTGTGTGTTTTATCCTGTATTCTGTATTGTATGTGCAATTGGCCAGTTCCGTAAATAAAGGCTTGCGGATGGTAAAAAATATTTAACACCTGATAATATAAGTGCATTTTCATCATACCTATATTCAATATATTTATAAACTGACATATTTGAATTTGTGAACAATTAAACTAAGGTACAAAAACCTTCTAAATATTCTGCTACTGTATGAGAAGGGACCTTATGCCTCTACAACACAGAACAATAAGAACAAAATTTACAGAACAGATGTCACTGAAGAGACAGATGAACAGATGTAAATGTAGTACCATAACTACAGTCATTGGTAAAATAGTTTCAAACTGAACTTCAGTATCATTCCGAAAGAATGCACTACAAGCCGAACCCTTTAAGGTCGCCGTGGCGTAGTGGATATGGTGTCTGCCTAGCGATGGGGAGGTCACGGGTTTGATCCCCACAGTGGGAGCGTTCTTTAAATCTCCCCCAAAGACACCAAGTACTGGTTATAGTCCCAGGAAACGGCCTCGAGAGCTTTTCAAATAAGCCTTAGGCTTTGGGTGCAATCGGGCTAAAATAAATAGGTCTAAATTAACCCTGCAGGATGTAAAAATAAGAGAAAAGTTAGCAACATTATCCTTAGCCATCATACCTGACCATAAGAAAGTAGTCCTCCTTAGAAGGGTCGCAGTAATTCAGCTCCATCAGAATGTTTTCTGCTTGCTGAACTTCAATCCAGTCTTCCGACCCAATCGCTTTGTACATCCACTGGTATGGCAACTCACAGTGAAAGTTGAAACACTGGACACCGTACGAGCATTTGCCCTGCAAATATATATAAACTTTAGACTGAAGGGAAAGATGCATGGCGAAATTCAAGGCGCTGTACCATGAACCTTGGGCCATTAATGCCAAAGCAAATAGGTATACTGGTTTGGTATTGCATTCAATTTTCTAAATTGAGAATGGGAACAACAAAAGGGCCACAAGCCATAATCTGCTCACCTGAGACCCAAACAACTTAATTGTTATGAGGAGTAGTGTTTCAATAATCACACTAGTGTAAAGAAAACTGCCAACAGCATCCCGTCACCAGACGCCATGTTTTTTATCAAACCATAACCTTTTTGAACCTTTTTGAACTCAAGTCAAAATGATTGGGCGTAAATGGGATCTTAAAAGTGGGTTTCATTAAAGCCATAGATGCAAAACTTTCCCGCCCCTTCCCACAATGTTTTCCAATGGACTTGACCCATTTACAAACTCGGCCGATATAAAACAAGAACAAAAACTCAGCGCTGATGTTCTGACGAACTTTCATAGAGATTTGACAAAAAAAAATAAAACAAGGTGAATATCGACCACGCAAGACGTTTAACGAACAAAGGACAGAAATGGGATCTCATAAAGCTCGACATGAGCTAAAAATGTAAGTACAGATATTTATGTTTATTCGATATTCAATTACAAATTCTGTTTAAAAAAAAAAAAAAAAATAATAACAAGACTTTTGCCAAGCAATATGGTCCCCTACCGGTTAAACTCCACCATTTTCAGCAATATTTCTTGTTTATTTGTTGCCATAGCAACCAGAATTCTGGACGTAGGAACAAAATGAAATGACTTGCATCTCTAATTGCCATTTGTCCATGTTTCAAGTTTCATGAAACAATATGAAGAACTTTTAAAGTTATCGCAAGATCCACCATTTTCAGCAATATTTCTAGTCTATTTGTTTCCATAGCAACCGGAATTATTGACGTAGGAACAAAATGAAATGACATGCATAATCTCCATATTGCCATTTGTCCTTGTTTCAAGTTTCATGAAAAAATATAAAGAACTTTTAAAGTTATCGCCGGATCCAGAAAAGTTTGACAGACTGACTGCCTAACTCACAGACAGAGCGCAAACCATAAGTCCCCTCTGGTGAAACTGGTATGGGACAATAATCATTATGAAACTGGCATATGCAGACGTATTTCAAAGAAAAGACTCTCATGGTTATAACTTACAACTAAATTGTATATGCAGACATATTTCTGGGAAATGTCTTTCACGGTTTCTTGTGACTTCTTAGCCCTACTTCTGGATCGAGACTTTTGCCCAGCTCCTCGTGATGGACTGACCCCTCGTGCAGCTGAAACAAATATTTTCAGAAATGCACTTATTCTCTTTTTAAATCTATAGGATATTTTGACATTGTCTCCGTCCATGTAACCTTATTAATTATTTTTTATGCTGATAAGGCATTTTATCAAACTCATCCTCGATGTTTGGATTTCACGTAGAATTATTCAAATTTGGTCACATTTGGATAAAATGTTATAAACTAAATGCATAAATTAATCAGTGGTAAAGACACAGGACTGGTACCATAAACCAAAACATCTCCAAGCTCTTTGCTTTGAACTAATCAAACACAAAAAATCAACACTATTTGTCCAAAGTTTCCAAAAACAAGCCCTTAATTCTATGTTTACCGGTCCTTGAAATACAAGTATTTATTATTTATAATAGAGACATTTTAATGCCTACGTCTCGCCTCAGGCCCAGTGGTGGGGACTGAAGTCTTCATTTGACCAAACTGCTCTGTTAAAACGTGCACGCCACTCTGATCTAAGCGCACCGCCTTTAATGGACTCGTCTTTGGTCGGGCACCGGCATATGGCAAGCCCATGTGTGTACCTGCAAGAAATGAGCACAGAAACACTGACACTAATGGTGCAAAGGTTACAATGGAAACATGTGTTGCCCATATCGCCTGAAGCATGTATCGAGAAGAACAAACTAAAAGCAATTAACTTATTCAAGTGTGTAATTGCCCTACCGACAAGTTGGCCACAGACTGTTAAAAATGGATAAGTACGATAATATGCAATTCTGTCACAGCTGGAAATTTGAACCCACTTTTATTAAAAGTGATCAATAAACTGGGCAGCCTGTTGCTATCGATTTGTTTGCCATTTTTCTTGACAAGATGAATGACGACTTCACATTATCATCCAATATGAAACGTTTTTGTGTTGATTTTTTTTCTCTCGAAACAACGCAAATTAAATACGGTTTAACAGTGTCATTGGCTTTACTGTTACATGGAAGTCGGTATCTAGAATGATTGAGGCGTTGAATTTATACCAATTCTAGCGCCGACGGGTGATCTCGACAAGTGCGAGTGACAGCTTAAATGTGTATGCATACCCACTTTCCATTATAAAGATTGAACAATGTTATAAAAGCAACGTTATATATTATTAATATCACCATTATATGTAATAAAAGTGTGAGATTCGGGTACCAACTCGGCGTCAGAAAGATTTATATATTGACCCATTAACAACCATGAAAGTACACATAATTGTGTTCGTAATATGTGGCGTGTTCTGAGAAAACTGGGCAAAATGCTTGTTCATAAATTGTCATCCCAAATTAGCCTGTGCAGTCCGCACAGGCTAATCAGGGACGACAATTTCCGCTTTTATGGAATTTTTCGTTTAAATGATGTCTCTTTTTAGCGAAAATCTAGTTTAGGCGGAAAGTGTCGCCCTGGATTAGCCTGTGCGGACTGCAAAGGCTAATCTGGGATGACACTTTACGCACAAGCATTTTGCCCAGTTTTCTCAGAACACGACACAAATGAAGAATAATGTCTATCACATGAATTTATGTGTTCTTCATCAGGTAATCAAATCATGATTTCAACTACCATTTTTGGTTAAGCCATTATCAACATGATCCGTTGCTTAAGAGTTTGAAATGTAGAGATGCAATTTCGCTGTACAAACCTGGTCCGCGGGGACTTCCTTGGAATGGTTGCCCTCGATCGTTCTCTGACAAATGTCTCAACCTGTTGGCACTTGCAAGCTTAGTCCTACAAAAAGATTGTCAATGTTAACAACACAGGGATGTGATTTTAAAACCGCCGCATGAGAGGAATATGCTCTACACCCTTACAGCATTCAAGTAAACTCTTCATTTGTATAAAGATCCAGCAAAGTTCATAACTCTTTGTAAAATAAGTTTAACATTCAAAGGGAGTAAATCAGCTGAAAGGCAGCAAAATCACACCCCTGCAACATAATGATTGAAAGAAAACTCCTTTCAAAATAGTGCAAATACCTTAAAGAAATTTTAAGAAGATAGTACCAGTAGCATCAGAAATTTAAATGGGGGGGTGCCGGGAAACATTTCTTCATACAAAAACTTTTTGAAAAATGGTTATAATTGTACAATAGTTGAATGTTATACTAGTATTTAACACTTTATGGAGGCTTGTAATGTTTTATTTTTATCATAAGAGGGTATATAAGTAAAGGAATATGTCATGGTTATGGTGTCCCGATGGTTTGTATTGCACTTGATTTTGCAAAATTGTATTTCACTTGTTACACAGGCTCGTGAAATACAATTTGAAACAATCAACTCGGGCAATACAACCCATCGGTAAACCAATATTTAATATTCTACTAGCAACCACTGGTATGGCTGTCCACTATGTTCTGACTTAACTATGGTACTGTTTGATCCCTATCATTGTAAATTTAGGCTTGGGTCCATTCCAAAACGTATTTTCATCGCTGATATGTTCAACTAGGATTAAGGTAAATACTTTTCATCTGTGAATTTCAGTTACAGCTCTCAATCACACAATATCTATCAAATATAAGCAAACAATAGAGATAACATTCAATATTTTGATCATTATGAAATACCTTGAAGACGCACTTTCTGGTGCTGATTCGATGCTTTCCGAATCGCTGCCATCATCGTTCTGAAACATCTCTTTCAGATCTGCAAGAATTTCCTTAGGTGTTCTCTTGGTTTCTATGCCATATTTCTCTAGTATAGACAAAACCCCCTGATCCGTCAGGTTATGGCTCCTTTTGCACATCTTACCAAACTTGCACGCATCCACCACATAGTGTTTGCATAGATGTAGATTAGGACACTTTCTGCCACCAGCGTCATTCCGACAACCACCTTCGACGTTGTAGAACTTGCAAATTCTAGGTATAGGCCTCTCTGCAATTTTCTGAATGAGTGTGACAGGCAGACCATCTAACAGATGTTCCTTCAAGACACTCATGTTATGAGCAGTTGTGAGATCATGACCAAAGTGACATTGCTTGAACTTGCATGTTGAACTCATATAAAACTTACATATGTGTAGACCCGTGCAATAAGGCACATGACCGGGGCAGTTTGAATTCTTTGAGCAGTGCATCTTGCAGTAGTTTAGCGACGTTACAAGTTTTACCGTGGCATGTCCATCATCTAATATTTCAAAATGATCAGGGTATCCTCTCAGTAGATCTATAAACTGTTTCTTCTTCATGACTCTTGAGAAGTGCTGATGGAGAGTGGCAACTGTTAAGGGCCCCGTTTGCTGTAACAAAAGCCCAATTATTCTGCGTACAATCTCTTCAGCCGGATTTTGGTTTTTGGTGGCCATTTCTATGTATTTCTCGTTTGATGCCTTTCAGTATGAAAAGATGACTGAAATGTAGGATTTATATATTTGACAAATTATACAATGTATACATTGATAAAAACAACTTCAAAAGTAGTACATGTAGTAATATGACTTACTAAACTTTTCATTAACTATTTCAATTTGTGTGTGGAAGTTTAAAGTTGGTTTCTAAAATATTTAAAATATATAAAAAACATCATTTAGAGTTTTTCTCAAATTGGGTATAAGGTTACCGTTACCTGACTAGAATTACAATATCCAAATATCGAAATACTTCTCAGCAACCTGACCCATTTTGTTTGCTCCTGTCAATTCATCCACCAATTTCTAAATGGCTACTCCTGAATAACGAAAATTGATTGTTATTTCTTAAGACTTAGTTTACTTGTTTATTATTTGTATAGTGACTATTATTTGTCACAAACAAATTGTTTCTTTTTTCAAAAATTAAAAATGTTAATTTTATATGTCTTACACTAAATACACAACAAGGAGTTTTTTTGTAAATCATGTTAAATTATATGTAACCTATAATTTGGTGTTTGTTAGTCTAATAATTTTACAGGTTGCTTTAAATAAAAAACATCACAGCTATAACAAATATTCCATGACTTCCTTTTCGAATGATGAATGATTCAAATAATAGAAGACATGGCTCTGAATAAGTCATGGCTGCATGCATTTGAATCATGGTGCCTGCCTACAATGGCATGTCAGCAGCTAAGTGCTTGAAACTGATTTCTAAAGTATGTGTTATTTTGTAAGTCTGTAAAAGAAACCTGAATTAAACATAGATGTCAAAATGTTCATTTAGGGTATACATCAATAGTATTTTCTGGATTATTTTTTTGGCACAGGGACATAGACCCACACCCACGCTGTTGATAAAAGAATATTTTTTAAATAATTACCCTCTACTCTTTGATTGAGAGGTCTTGGTTTTATATTTAAAAAAGAAACATAATAATGCTGAAGTATGAATGCTCTGTGAGTGATTGTGTTTGCTGTGATCATGAGACTGACCAGACTGGTAATCATAAGACTGAGAGGTGCCATCAGAATTTCTGATCCTGGCAGCAATGGTGTGTAGATTTGTACAGATGTACAATGTAGCTGGCCGATAATAAATGGGGTATATTCATATAAAAGTTATTGTTTCATTATAGAAGTGAATGTCAAGGTAGTAATCCCTCATTTATATGCCATTCAATTTTTGATGTTTAGCTTAAAGAGAGTTTTGAGTTTTACATGCGATATTGATAAATATTGTCTGACAGTATTACATGTGCCACAATTCTATATCTGGGTTAAAACCCATTTGATACTTTTTTTACTACTATGGAGCATTTCTATAAATAAGCAATATCAGAAGAGATGTCAATATATACTTGCAGATCCCAATATCAGTGAGATTGAAATTGATTAACCATTTTCCATGCAGTAGCAAAGTAATAATGGCATAAGCAACCAGAATAAACAAGAGATGTGTTTGTCAGAAACATGCAATGCCCCCTACTGCGCCGCTTTGAAATAAAATTTCTATTTATCATTTGGCAGGTATAAAAATTATGTCCCTTTAAAGCTCATTACTTCCCTTGGATTTTGTTTTTTGACCTTTGACATTGAAGGATGACC
>VMBQ01002638.1:11325-34041 GCA_007657795.1 Dreissena rostriformis
AGATAGTTTATTTGCGACTTAAGCATATACAGCTCATCGTCAAAAACAATAAATCAATCATAAATACATATACATACACATGCGTCAAACTAACAACAAATGTTTATGCATTTTTACACATAGATGATTTTTGTGAGAATGCAATATGAAAGAGAAGGCTCTTAATTGTTAAACAAAGTTAAGTAAATGATTATGATCCGTTAGTGATTGAGAAAAATAAAATATAAACATTATGCAGTTAGAAATTATTTACAAAATCACAATTCTGGGGAAAAAACTATTCTCTCATAAGACTATAAATTTTCGGCTCTAAGTTTAAATGCTTTTATACAAAAATTAGCTAGACGTATCAATACAGATTTTCTAGTCTCATTCAACAATTGTAAAAATTTAAACATACTTGGTCTTCTTCTGTAAAAAACA
Organism: Dreissena rostriformis; assembly: GCA_007657795.1. Taxonomy (NCBI): domain Eukaryota; kingdom Metazoa; phylum Mollusca; class Bivalvia; order Myida; family Dreissenidae; genus Dreissena; species Dreissena rostriformis. The sequence continues at coordinate 11,749 of VMBQ01002638.1, forward strand.
GGTATACATGTATTTCTAATATTATCATATAAAGGACATATAAGAACAAAATGGTACTCATCTTCAATTTCATTAAGTGAACAAAATGTACATGTTCTTTCATTTCTTGGAATGTTTTGGTGCCTACCAGTTTCTATAAATAGAACATGGGAAGACAATCTCAATTTTGCGATTATGTTTCTAAATTTCGAATTTTCAATTTTGTCTAAATAAATGGATCTTTCAAAAATGGGTTTCAATTCTTTGTACAAATATAGTGATGGAGAGTCATTTACATCAATTCGCCATTTTGAAATAAACAAATCTTTTAATCTATTGCGAAACATTATAATAAAGCTGTTAACATTAACAGATTCTGGATATAACCACACGTCATTAAAACCTGACTCTTGCAAGAGTTTCCGAACGTTTGATGTCCATGACTTGGAGTGAGGATTATCACATGCTTCTTTAAATTGTTTACGAATAATATTACTTAAAATACAGTTAGAAGATTTTTCGTTGAACAATTTTAAGAAATATTTAACTACTCGTAAATATCGACATATATACATCGGGTATCTCCCTACTTCGGCATACAAAGCATTTGAATTAGTAGAAGTTTTTACACTTAAAAGCCATTTACAGAATTTGCGTTGGACACGCTCAATATTTTCGGCTTTAGTAAACCCCCATACCTCGCTCCCATAATTTAGAATCGAGGCAACATATGCATCAAACAGATTTAACATTATTTTAACAGATACATTCAATGATTTTGTAACAGTAAATAATGCGTTCATCGCTCTAAGCGCTTTGGCTGATAAAGTATTTGTGGCTTGTATAAACGAGCCGCTGCTTGAAACTACTATTCCTAAATAATTAAAATTGTTCACGATTTCAATTGGATTATTATTGTACACCCATCTATAGCCTTTTTTTAATCTGCCTTTATGAAAAATAACAATTTTTGTTTTTTCGACATTCACCGTTATATTCCACTTCGTGCAATACTCGAACAAATTGTTCATGGATGATTGTAAACCCTCAGCGGATTCTGAGATTAGTACTGCGTCGTCGGCGAATAATAGAAGATAAATGGATAATTGATCAATTGTAATGCCCGCATTTATATCAGCTTGTAAGTGCAACTCAATGTCATTTAAGAATAATGAAAACATTATTGGCGAACATATTTCTCCCTGTAATAACCCGATGTCGGATTCAAATAAATCGGAAATACTATTCATATGTTTGACACCTAATTTAATCTGGTTATACAAAGAGCGAAAAACGGACAGGAGTTTGCCATCGATACCGGACCTAATGAGCTTAAACCAGAGATGCATACGATCCGTTAAGTCATATGCCTTTAAATAATCGACAAAGCAGCAAAACAGTTTTTGTTTATTATTGATATGACTTTCAATCAATGATTGAAGGACAAATAATGCGTCGACCGTACTATAACCCGGTTTGAAACCGAACTGTGCGTCAGTTAAAATGTCATTAGCTGTAGCCCAATTTTGTAAGCGTTCATTGAGTATACTCGTGAATAACTTAGCAAAACAACTCACAAGGGTTATACCTCTATAATTGTTGGGTATTGAAGGATCGCCTTTTTTATAAAGGGGGATAATCAGACCCGTTGACCAGCTGTGAGGAAATTTCCCGGACTTGAGAATATGGTTAAATAACAATTCCAATGCATCACCTATTACATGAACACTTTCTTTAAAGTATTCGTATATTATATTGTCCGAAGAACATGCCTTATTATTTCCTAATCGTTTTGTTGCCATGATAATTTCCTCGATTGTTATGTATCTGTCGAGCTCCGGGTAAATACTTTCAGAGTTATGGTTACTGTCGAAATTGCGGACAAAATTTATACTGTTTTCATTATTTATATTACCTTCGTTTTTAGCCAGGTTTTTAAAGTGTTCAACGAACTCATTTAATTTAATTGTTTCTCCGTTAGGATTTGGTGATCTTTTTTTGAACATTTTCCAAAAGTCTTTAGGTGACTTAGATTTCATGCTATCCATTTTGCGTCCTCAAGTTCTATTAAAATTTGTCTTGCATTTACGACAATAATATTTATACGATTTCTTTTTCTCTTATACTGACTGTCGATTGCTCTCGTTATTAATTTGGTTATAATTGTATAAAGCATCCTTATATTCTTTACGTTTACTTTCGCACTCCGCATTATACCATTTTTGCTTATTTTTGTCATGTGAATCGAATTGATTTCTATCGCAATAACGTTATCCTAGATCTTCCTGTACAGAGTCCAATATTCACATATACCATTGACCGTATAGTGTTACAATTATGTCAACAGTATAATACAGTAAGGAGTAGTGCCAATACTGTTTTATATTATTCGCTCAATACCAGCGGAAATGTATTACATGTATGCATCATTGAATAGATATGATCAGCTTTTAATAAGCACATTATATACCAACGTGTCTTGCTGGCAGCGTTTATTCAGGGGAATATAAATACCGTCGTGCCCTCCATAACATAAAAATACAGGCGCAATTTTGGAATAAAAAAATATTTTCATTTATATGTGTAAACTATTTAAGCAATTAAAAAATATATTGTACGCAAGTTATTTAGCTTTTCATGATGTATTAGTCTAATTTCATTTCGAATTTCGTAAATTTTCCCGAATAAATAGAAATCGATTTGAGCCCAGACTGTGTCAAATACAACCTGTATAATAACTTTAAATAAGACTTAACTTCTCTCACAATGATCAGCATTGGGCAATTACATATTTTGAAATTTTAAATCCTGGTAATATTGTTAACCGTAGGTATGTCTGAATTGCAATTGTGTATAACACAGTTATAAGGCATATTGGACTACACGTCACACGGATTAGGTTGCTTTGTGAAGAGCAGCAGGGCCGTTAAGTCTGAACGTTTTACCGAATAAATCCAAACAGTGATCTCCCTTAAAATAATCAGCGTTTATTTTAAATGTTCTGGTTCAAAGATTGGAAAATAACAATAAATACAATCACATATTTAAAACAAAATGCATAATTGTATATTGAAACAAGGGGAATAACATCAGCAATTACTAACGATTATTTCACTTGGTATAGTTGTATTATTAAAATAAGTCAATGACACGTGTTATTCTGTTCGGTGCCGTACAACAGAAACACCATAAGTGTATCTTGCAACAGATAGCTAAACGTTAATGAACACGTGTGAATAGTAATGTGTTTTAAACAGCTTATCGAATGTGCATGATTTTGAGTTATCGCAAAAATGTATGCCTCGCTCTGTGAAAAGGGGGTTTAATGCATGTGTGTAAAGTGTCGTTCTAGATTAGCCAGTGCAGTCCGAAACTGCTAATCAGGGAAGACACTTTCCGCCTTAAATGGATTTTTGCTAAGAAGAGACTTACTTTAAACAACAAATATTAAAAAATGGAAAGTGTCGTCCCTATTAGCATGTGAGGACTGCACATGCTAATCTGGGACGAAACTCAACGCAAATGAATTAAACCCCCTTTTGTCAGAGCGCGACTCATTTGTTTTAAGTAATTATTTGAAAATGCGTTTTTGTAGATGCCACAACCATGTTGACTACAATTTTAAGCAGACTTAGCACACCAAGGTTAAACAGTGCTAAAGATCTGAATGAAATGCGATTACACCGGTGGATGTTCAAGTATGCACAGTAAACAGAATTGGAAATTTCTAAAACCATGAATGAATACGGAATAGCGATGCATTAAGTAGAACATTTTAAGTAATACCTTGTTAGTTAAGAATAGGAGCGAATGTCGGTTATATTTTTAACAATGTTAACTGAATGTCGTATCAGCCAAGTAATAATTACATACTAGTGTCGGGTACATGGCTTGTTTTTAGATTATGATACACATAGTAACTAAACTACAGATGATCGCTACGGGAATATCTATCTTGCTCCCTGAAATACACAATCAAATAGTTATATACTAGACACGTAATAAACATATTAAAACGCATTTACTGAACATCTCGTCATCGTAAAATCTATTTATTTCGCGCTCTTATTATTATTAGCTTTTTCCAAACGCTTTTCTGGCTTAAATTTGCTTGATGCCAATTTCAGAAAAAAATCTTATGCTAAGTAATTTTCCACCTAACATGAAAACTTGAGTGATGGTTAAAACATATTTTAGCATTTTTTTTTAATTATTATTTTCATGAAACGTTTAAATGTGTGCATGAAATGATGTAAACATTTTATGAAAATAATCTGGACATGTTATTCAGAAGTATGCACCATACTTCTGAATTTGCAATGTCACTTTGTAATTCAAAATCAATAAGATTGTTTGCAAGAATTTCCAGCATTTACTCGTTCTTTTCGAATGTGCGTGTTTATTCGTTATGGTGTGTGTGTAGCGTGTTTATTCGTTAGTGTGTGTGTGTAGCGTGTTTATTCGTCAGTGTGTGTTTGTCTGTTGCAAACTTGTTTTGTGAAAAGTTCAACTCATGTGAAAATAGAAAACATTTAGTATAGACATGTCACCATAAAGGCCAGACAGCGCAATACAACTGATGTGTAGCTCGCATGTTCTCCAATCCACGTATAATTTGCTTTTTTTGTGTTGTTGTTTTTATCCTCCCGAAACAGAATATAGAATTGGCGTTGCCCGTCAGTCATTCTGACCGTCCGTCATTCCATCAGACCGTCTGTCACAAAATTTTGAAAATGGGGGGGGGGATATAGATTCAAAGATTAGCTTGTTTTTGTTTTCTCAACAAACAAATGGCTACGGTTTGAACTGCGAATATGTATTGATATTTAGTTAACATGATATCCTATGTAATTTAGTCCCTTTTCGGGTCCACCGTCATGTCAGCCAGTCCGCCCGTCCGTCTGTACGTCCGTCAGTCCTCAAAACTGGATTATGTGATCCTCAAAAGGTGCTTAAGAGTGTTAAATAGCCCTTTATATTATGACCCTTTGTTGTTGTTTTCCACAGATTTAAATTAAAGTCACTGTTACTACATTAGCTATATGCTGTAACCACTCAAAACGTATTAAAATAACATAACTCGATCAGTACAAAAATACATAGACGAATCTTGGTAAAGACATGATTATGCATGACCCTTATTTTTCCAGAGGCCAGATGTCAGGTGAATATGACTAAAATTAAAGTGTCATTAAACAATGCAATAAACCGTAATTTGCACACGATTTAAAAGTTGGTATTCACAACATTTTTTTCACAAGAGGTAAACCGTCGAATGAACTTTAAAACAAACACATTTTTTAACTAGTGTGACAAATGGACATTTAATTTGAATAGGAAACATGTCACGTGTATTGATTTATAAATATGTGAAGGTAATGCATTAACTGATTTTCTTCGGTTGCTATATTGACAAAGTCTCGTTGAAAAAGCTACATTAACTTGAGTTCGACCCAGTGCAAAGTCCTTTTTTTTTCTAAAACTTCCACTGCGTGTTTAAAGATTTAGAAATCTCGTACTGTTTTAACTGCACTTATTAATTTTCCTGAAGCAATATTATATATAGTAAAATAATATTATACTATTACATATCGTTACAATAAATAGTAACAAAATGACGTCGCGAGCGGGCCACTGTTCATATCTGAAAAGAATCGGATCGTGAGACTTATACTGAACAAAATGTCGTACGCATTCAATCTTAGCCAACGTTGATAAATACAATTTAGCCACATTTCAAAGAACGAATTGAAAATAATTATAATAAAACGTAGCATACAATTGGAATAATTAAAATATCGATCCTTGTACAAACTATTTGACTAAGTTTAGGTCTCCAAGCAATGGATTTTTACAATTCAACAGTAAGAGCAAGATTTAGCATAAAAATAGAGATGTTCTATAATGCACACAAAGGTATATGTTTTTTTTACAACTTGTTATGGTTTGTTAACGATCTTTAAATACATTGTGAAATGTTTTACCTAAATACATCGTGATTTTTCTCATATGAAAATAACTGCATTTATTAGTTTATATACGCCAAACATATTGTCACGCGTATAATGGTCAATTATATTTATAGCCTTATCAACAGCCCGGCAAAGCTGTTCGATCTGTGTGACTCATCATGATAGATGTCACTGGTAGATGTAGCTCGCACCCAGACCTTGTCTCCCATCGCAACCTTAGCGAAGGCCTGCATGCTGACACAAACTGCAGAGTCTTCACCCTTGTGTCCTGATCTCTGTAAAGCTTTGCCCGCATGGACAATTTCAAAGTATCCCCATTTGTTTTGGCAGAATTGCACCGTGAACAAGTACACTCCCGATACGGACGCTGTGAAATTCCCGGTAGAAGGGTCATAGCCTCCACCATCGTTGACCAGGACTGAGCTGTACACAACGGTCTGTTTTGAAGTGTATGTGTGTTGACCAGTGGAGTGTCGAGCATGGAACATAACTAGTGGTACCAAACTATTTTCTGAAATTATTATTATTATATTTTTTTACTTATCATTATTATTATAATTATAATTATTATTATTATTAATNGATATTCAGTTCACCAGTCGTTTATTTGATTTTAAAATATTGATGCGTCTATGATAAGTAAATGTGAAATTATATTATGCCATGGATATGTCTTCTTTTATATTGGTTTTTATTCCAGACTTTAGATCTTACCACTCTACTATTCATGGCGACACAAGAATGGCATTCCAATTACACTGACACTGTTATGTATTTCACTTGTTTGTTGTTTACATTTCCAAATTAATCAAATCATTTTTGACATCGAGATTTCCAAACTGACATGTTCTATAAACATTGCTCAGTGACTTGAAGTGATGCGTCATGGAAAATACCAGTACTTTTGATAATGATTTATTACCCTTCAAAACGGCAAATACTTTGTATTTACACGTTGTGTTAACATAGTCAAGGATCGTATTAATAAAGTGGTTGTACGTGCTGATACGTAATAATTGTGTTTATTTGGCTTTTATTTGAAAGACCAAAGCCGCCATTGTGCATTACTCGTTCAAGTGGTTATGTTTAACATTACAGAAGTGGTTTCTTAAATTTCACGTTATATTGAGATTGTTTGCACCTATGATTGAGAGGTCCTATCTTCAACTTCAATAACGACGTTTCCCGGTAGCATATTACTCAGCCGTATGTATAGTTCACCATAGTGCTTTCTCCGTTTGGCATATACAATTGTATCCACAAAGAAAACTGTAATTGATCATAATACACAGGAAGTAGTTCGTTTGCTGCACCATCAGGAGATTAACCTCATTATACTTTACGTCCCTTTTTATTGCAAGGAACTAATTGTCAGACAGTGAGACACAAAATAAACGACTAGACAAGCCACACACGCACATAAAAAACACACAGCAAGGCTGGGGTCACCGCCTTCGAACGGTCCGTGCAAAAGCACTGGAAGTTTAAACCGGAGATCAAAACCCCTTCGTCGCCTGTAATTATTCATTTAACAAGTTTTTAAATACAAACAATAGCATAACTTAAAAGCATATACATGCAAATAAACCTTATAGCATCACGATTAAAATTAAATAGCAATAACAGAGAATACACCGGAACCGCAACATTCTGAGGCAAGACGGAATGAAAAATAAATATCAAGTACATCGTAATCAGCATCAGCAGCAGCAACAACAGCAGCAGCATTATCATCATCATCATCCTCATAATCATCACTATCAGGCGCAACAGCATCATAATAAGTATCATCATAATCATTAGTAGCAGCGGAAGTAGCAGTCTCAATTGTTTTAAATTATCACAATCATCAGCATCATCATCATCATCATCATCATCATTATCATGAACAACGAGGTAATTTTGATTTTAATTTCATTTCCTGCAATTACAAACATCATTATTATCGCCGTGCAATAATCACAGCACCATCAGAAGTTGACATACATGAAGATAATAATACGTACAAATTTTATAGTTAAACGGACATATGGGCGGTTTTTCCCAAATTGTATATCTTTGTATTTAAGCTCTTTAAATTATAGCAGATATGTACATAATACAAATGTTTTTTTTTATAGATAAAGTCCTTAAGAAAAAAAAGTCTGCACGTCTCTCGTGGGAATCGAACTCGAGCGTACAAAAATAGCGTACTTCAATGGAAAATTGTCAATACTTAAATTCCGTTATCGAAAGTCCGCATGTGTTTAGCAATGCATTTTATTCATAACGACTTCACAAGTCAAACTGATTATCCCGCAAATAATAAAGATGACCAATGGGACAATTGTTTGTTGTCATAAAAATAAAATTTCATTGAGCTTTTATCAAAATAAGACGCGCGTGTAAAGCAACAAGTTAATGCAAATGTGTAAAAGATTATACAAGTTTTGAAAGTATAATGCCGTATTGACCGTCGATATGCCCCTTTAACAATACGTGTTTCTACCGCTGGTTAAAGTAAACGTTAGTCTCGTCTAGCAGTCGGTCTGCAGATATCTTACAGATACCTTTTTATTCAGTGCAGTCCTGATCAACGCCGGTAGTGGTTATGACGCTATCTTGCAAGCAATAATTCACGGCGTCTGCAGCTGGAGTGTACATGTTCACCGCGCAGTACTGGTATTATTAGATGCACAAGGCCTACATTTAAAAAGTGCACTGCAGTGATCAGCACACTCCTGTGGGGCTACACTGTGAAGGCTTCCTACATGTATTGTTATTACTTCTACTATGATACTATGACTATGATAGTTATAGCGCATTTGATTTTTTCCGATTACGTCAGGAACAACCAGTTATGTTCCACGCACACGCACCTAGACTGACAGCATAGCCCTGGTCAACGAAGGTGGTGGCTATGACCAACTTTGTTCAGCAAAGAAGTAAGATCAAGCCAATTAAAAATATACATTACACAGTCACTGTGACTGGCAAACGACTACTTTTGCATAATATTAATATTATCATATTAAAATAGTATTAGTATTATATGGCAGTTTTGTCGATCTCAGCAATAAACATCACAAAAGACAGCAAGTTACAACTACCAACTTTGAATCGGGCTTAGATGTTATGTCTCTTTATAAACCCTCGTACACTGATTTTTTTTTAATCATAGCACACATCCTATCCTTGTATAAAAGGCACTTTCTATATGATGTCAAACTTAATTAAAAACAAAAACAGCGTATATTTAACTGTATATACCTTTCTGATTGCATTTTTGGTAGTGTGTTATTATTTTCAACAATCCATGTGCGGTGAAAATTCCATATAAATACATTTGATTAAAGTCTCGTTACCCGTGTTTATGTTACTCTACAAATAGTTTCGGCGCAAATGGCTAAGATGATTCGTTTTAACCCTGTTACACTGAACGGGTTCCTAATTGTGACTTCAAAGACCGTTTTGAAAAACGCCGTTAGTCTTTAAAATAACGCAAATGGTGTTTTTCTGAAATAAATCCAAAAACCGCAAACCATCGCGGGCCGTGTTCTTTTTATGTGTTTTCTCCGCATGAACGCGTCGGTACTATCACGCCCATAACGTTTGCACTACGTTTATACATCGATGCTTCGGCGTTTACGCGGCCATCTTCAGCGACATCACTGCGTCCAAGTTCGTTTTAGCAGCGTCTTTGACTCTACTGCGACTTTGATGTTTAAATTGCGACTGCAGTAAAATGATTACCGTAAGAACGTAGTAATAACGCCAGGCCGGTGTAACGGTATGAAAATATGCTTAAATTTGCTCTCACATCTTATTATAGTTGCAACTGTGTTGACGAGCCAAATTTAATACTTCACATAACACATACACAGGTTGCTTCTACTATGTATTGTAAGCAAAAATATATGTACCATCGGTTATCTAGAACGCAAAATCACAATTGTATTTCGCATTATTATCATTAGATACAACCTTCTTCACTTAAATGATCACACAATAAGCAACCAAAAATGTATATCTTTAAAAGGAGGTGTTAACACATACACAGATACACTCCACTACCTGATTGGACAGGGACAAAAGCCATGCCAAAAAACAACGTTTAAATTAAATTTCCACGTGTATTTTCATATAAATATGATAGACTTCGATTGATTAAGGGGTAGAAAATCATACATTAATTGCATCGTAAGCCGTGCAGTATGAATGCACTCATCAAGCATATAAAGAACATTTGAATTTATTCATGCCTGATGAGGACAGCAGTGCACAAATGAATAAGTAAATACATACCATGAATGTCAATAAGCTGTGTTTAACAGTCCACTTGTTAGTCTAGTGCGATGACGACATACAAAAGTATGCAATATTGTTAAACAATAATCAATAAAACAATCTGAACGTTTGTATATGTTTTAAATGTTAAAATTGATAATTATTTCAACATCAAACATTAACCTTTTTTGAACAACAAGTCAGTAGTTAAGTGAATGTGTTTTTCATTCGGTTTTACGAGAAAGGTTGAAAATCCTCCGAAATTAACTGAGGACCGGAATTTTCTAAATCGAGCAACTCTTTTAGAAGCTTATTGATTAATTTATGTATTTCATTTTTAATATAAAGTACCATGGTACCTTTAGCTACGTGAAATACGCGAATCCTGTTAAAACAGATTTAAGAATAGTTGAACAATCGGGACGAGATTGATTACAAGCGGAATTAATATTACCTCGTGTGCATTTGTTATGCTGTATTTCGTCTCGATAACTTGCCAATATGCGGCGTCACCCGTTGTATCAATTTACTTTTGTTTGCATTCTAAGCAATGAAATGATGAAACCCCACAGAAAGACAGCTGTCACGATCAAGTTTCAACATAAAAGAAGAGATAACGACCTTTAACGACCTATCATACACTCAGGTATGGTATATTTTACAACTTACAATGTTGTTTAAACGTTCTATCTATACAATTCCAAATCGTTGACCTAATTACATCGTGATTCATCTCAGATCAACAGAACTTGATCAATTATTTTACAATCGCCGGACATATTTTTACGCGTATACTGGTCATGTATTTATATTATAATCAACAGCCCTGCAAAGCTTGTAAATCTGTTCCACTCATCATGATAGATAACACTTTCTGATGTTGTCCGCACCAAGACCTTGTCTCCCATCGCAACCTTAGCGAATAAATGCTTACTGACACAGACTTCAGCGTCTTCACCTTTGTGTCCTGCTCTCTGTAATGCTCTGCCTGCATGGACAATTTCAAGGAAGCCCCATTTGTTATCGTCAAAACAATACTGCACCGTGAACATATACAACCCCGCAACGGATGCTGTGAAATGCCCAGCGGTAGGGTCATATCCTCCACCGTCGTTGATCAGGACTGAGCTGTACACAACGTCCTGGTTGGTAGCGTATGTGCGTTGACCAGTGGAATGTCGAGCATGGAACATAATTAGCGGTGCCAAACTTTTTATCTGAAATGAAAAGTAGTATTATTATTGGTATATTATTATTATTATTATTATTATTATTATTATTATTATTATTATTATTATTATTATTATTATTATTATTATTATTATAAACAAAATACTTGTTAATAAAAATAAGGCTAATATAACTGTTCATGTACAACACAAAAAAAGAATCCAGAATATAGAATATTTGTTTCATCATGCTAGAAATAAAATGCGTACATAAACAATTATTTTAAATGTTCATGATTGCGCACTCAATAAATCAATAATATGATTTCAAAATGAATTTAGTCTGAAAAAAAATTGCTACCTTTCATGACAGCTAATTCCTGCGCGGTCTGTTTAACTAGTGATTGAACGGCTGTTTTAATTTCCGCAACTGCTACAGACATATTCTGGGCCCCGGAGTCAATAAAGGCGTCAACTTATCACCAAGAGTCCTCTCCTGCTCCCCAAGTCCGTGTAGGGCGTGGTTTAGTTACGCGTTCTCTTTTTCAATTCTTGTCAACGTTTCCTCAACTTTTGTGTTTGTTTCCGATATGTTGTCCAAAGTGTCTTTTAGTGCAAACTCATGCCGGATCACTCGTTTCAGAAGATTTTCTTCGTAATGAAATTTGGAGCATACAGGACACGAAGGTTCCACAGCATACGAAATTCCCAACATGAAGAGTGATATCCCAAGTCCTAGTAACCGCAACATCTTCGACACAAAGAAAGTGCTCGTTTCAGTCGCTTGCCTCTCTGTAATGCGCTTTTCAAATTTATAGGTGATGCTTTTCATTGAAACCCTAAATCAGTTTTAAACTAGAACAGACGTGACTATGCATTTCTATGTTTAACCACTTGTCTTGTTATATAATCTCCATATTAGACATATGTTCTTGAAATTAACATATGTTCAGTTGCTAAAGGACACACTGAATACATTTATACCGTATTTCGATTAAAATATTGTTTTAAGATTGCCTTTGACTGGAATTAATTGTCCGATTGTCTGCATCATTATCTTATGTATTCAACATACGATATAACATCTGAAGCCAGTATGCTACTATGTTTCACCCTAAATAACTATTACATCGCAATTATGTTTTATAAGTCAACTAGGATTTCGCAATTCCGATCATTATGTTAATTAACCTTTGAGTACGTTTCGAATACGTTTTCGAAACACGTGTTTATATTCAAGAATGACCATCAATAAAATGCTTTGAAATTGATACGCGATCGGTAAACAAAAGGTGAACGAAAAGGAACAACTTTGAGGTGAATGACGAACATTTGGTCTGAGCAACAAACATCTTGATTTCCAGTATACACAATTATACCGTTATACCTTTCGAGTCAATAATGAAAACGCGATGGATTAGTTCTCAAAACAAACCTCCCTACACATACACTAAACATAACAGTACTCATCTCATATAAGATATGCGTTTAATTTTAATTGTCTCTACCTTCTTGCCTGATCCAACTCCATAAATGTGGATCGATGTCATTGCTATTATACAGGATATGGTATAATATTTGCCCTAATCCGCCGTTTGATTAAAAAGTTATAGAAACAAACAACATTAAAATGTGTTGATTAAGAATCTAAATCTGTTTGAGTAATCAAGACTCAAGCCAAAAAGGCTACATAATTTATTTGTAAAAAAATCGAAACAAAATTAAGTTGAATGTAGAATAACATAAATATTCGTTAATATTAAACGCCGGACGAAGCGTACAAGCTTTTGCAATCCATGCTCCAAACAACCAATTTACACATCGTTTGCGCGTATCATTTGACCGCTATCAGTTGAAACGACTAGTCGCTTTGTTATTGATTGTTTTGTTTCTCTCATACTGAGACGGTGTGCACCTATGTCTTGGAGTTAATTGGAACTAAGTCTCACAAGCCACTCTCGACTTGTGAATATGAAAATAACCTTTCTGACCAATATACCACTTTTAGTAGTGTTGGCCATGACATATTGTTCCTCGAGCACAGAACGGCCGACATGGCTTAACATTCGCCGTGGCGTAGTGGATACGGTGTCCGCCTAGTGACCGGTAGGTCACGTGTTCTGTTTGAGCGTTCTTAAGATCTCCCCCATAGACACCAAGTACTGGTTCTAGTCCCAGGAAACGGACTCGGGCGCGTTTCAAATAAGTAGTAAGTATTTTCTATGCAATCGAACTAAAACTAATAGGTTTAAACTATGGCTTAACACTCGATTGAATTGACTCTTGCTTTACTAATCGAACGTGCAATATCTGAGCTGAAAACACGCCATTCTAACCGTCTAAACATAATAAACATATTTGAATAAATCAATCAAATAATTAGAATAAACAAATTCAGAACTACACTTTTCTAGCTTGAATATCTTTTTCTTGAAACCCAACAATTAAGGAGAAACTATTGTATAAAGCTTAACATTAAATTACACAACCAGTCCATGTACAATTGTATCTTACGAACATGTTTACGACTTTTTACGGCTTCATCAGGATATATAATAAGGATGATCAAAATAGTTAACGTGATGATATCTCTTAAGTGTGTTTTTTATACAGTTGATACTTAGTTAAGTGTCATAGTATTTTCCCTCGAAAAATTATGATTATGTTGCTCTGGTTTGCATCACACAACTGAGTTCTTGAATGGTAATTTTATAAAACATGAACTATATATTATTGCTATTTAATTAAAAGTAGTAAAATTTAACAATAGGTTGGTCTCAATTAACGTGTTTTAAAGTTTGAGTTTTTTATAATTAAATGATTAATTTATATGAGTCTATGATACTTTTCATCCCGCCTTTGAAAAGTGGACATCCGCCACAAACGCTAAGATTTGCCACACATAATTTTTTTTTAGTCTTTGTACAATGCCAGAGTCTTTACGTTCATAACATTCGCAACCAACGCAACACATAACTAACCATTGCTTTGCTCTGATACCTCAGGCTTTGATACAAGTTGATGCGTGTCCCATATGTTATAATACAATGCTTAGTGTTCGTTGTCAATCTGTTCACGATTTAACAATTCCAGGCTTAAGCGAGTTTATACCGTCAGATCTCCAGATAGGATTACACGTGGGTCTAGAGGTGAGTTTCAAATTAGTTGACGATTGGGTCTTTCTTTTTAATTGTATTTTACCCGATCTGATACGATACTCACGAGCGGGTCCTCCAATTAGTGCGTTCTTGTACAAGTAAATAAATAACCCTACGTTTTGCAGTAATCTTTGCGCTCCGTAACAATACGATGCGGTTGTGGGCGAAATGTCGTAATTTCATCGATGTTCGTAGCGATAAACGAAACGACTTGAACCGATTCGTATCAATTAAGCCCATAGACTTTAAACTTAATTATTTCGATATATCATATCAGAAAGTGGCGTCTTTTCTTGCATCAAGACGATGTAAATGTACAATCTTATACCATATAATAATATGATTGTATTGATGGTAGACATGTCTTATCGTTATTGAAAGAAATGATCCACAATTTATGCGATTGACGCAATTGACTTCCAGATCTTATAATACCTGATCTGATAGGATCACCACGATCAGTTCACGACTGTGATTTAAGACTATGACTTATAGTAATGGTGGTTATCGTGATGATGCGATACTATCATAATTGAGGCTGCGATTACAAGGCTGTATCCGTACGAGAAGTTAAGATTTGTACCGATTTTATCTGATGAGATTCAAATACTTTATATGATAAAACGATTGCCACTGATCCGAAGATTAAATTAGATGTGATTGGATCAGTAATATACTTCAATCGTGATGTAAATCGTGACATTGGGAACTACATGTAATCATTATATACTGAACAGTCCGACAAAAACAAGGGCATAAGCACAATCGATACTATACATCACTAAACCCCGGGTCCCCGTCCTGGTACACTCAAAACTGCTATTTAGATGGTTCACAAACAAAGCAGGGAGTGACAACAGGACGCTGACGACAGACACGACGATGCACGCACACACTCTTCGCCTTTATTGTGTTGTCCAATGAACTCAGCGGCCGGCAAGTCTGCATTTAACGATGGAGAGCAATGACCGTCAGAAGAAAAATAAAACTTCGCTTAACGGACGAAGTCAATTCCAATGCGTATCCATACCTCCGGCAATTGATATAAGACACTGTGACGTTGACTTGACAGGTCCACGATGGCCATAGTGATGACCAGAATGTCCGTGCATGTCTTCACTCGGTTATGAGACTGGACAAAGATCACTAATGTGTTACCGGGCACGCCAAAGCCCGCGATAAGGAGCAGATACGCAAACTAGAAAGAGTGTGTCCATAGGAAAAAGTCCGCCTAATATTTACGTCGTCCACAGGCAATGTTTCATTGTCCCACACCATGCTTGTCCCTGGGGTGCCCTTTACATTAGCCTTACCTTTAAATTGACATAGCATATCGAATCAGAAATCACAGCAATACACAGTTATGCTTATGTAACTGAAATCGACACATAAACGTGGTGACTAAGAGAGACTGATATCAGGCTGGGGACGACACGTTTAATAAGGCAGCGATTCCTTGCTATTGACAACTCCATTGGCTTACGTCTCTGATAATATGGGAGCTGTTGGATGCCACACTTAGTACCACTAGAAACAGGTGTGCAAATTTTAGTAACGGGGATAGAAATGTTCGTTTGAAATTAGCTCGGAGTATATTGTTTTACACGTTTCAGAGACATTATTAACATACTGAAACATTTATTATACTGACCCTCTTAAAAGATGTGCCCCCCTTCCATGTTATGCCCAACCTTTTTTTAAAAAAAACACACTTTTTTTCCTCACATTTGTCAATGTTCTCGTGAATACAGACACCACAACGTGTTTTTTAGGCTATTTATGATGGTATAGAGTAACGTAAAAACATACCTCATAAAATATATGCTGAAGGGATGATTGGATAAAAAATACATCAGTTGAAACAGGAATTAAGGTACACAAACAAAGTTGAAAATTTTGAAAATGAACTTACTAAATTGTGGTTCAAACATAATGATTTTTATGAACGTTTCACATATAGTGTAAGCACTTGCTAGTTAAAAATTGAATACAGTTTTGTCGCACAGAAATCTGAACTTGAGCATTTGTCAAGGTAAACCTCAGAGCTACATGACAAACTTACATATTTGAAGTCCCAGAGCATGCGCATGAAACGTTATTTGTGGGAATTGACAAACCTGAAAATGAAAGCCCACAGGATGTCGAAGCAAAATTTCGATCGTTTATTGTTGAAAGGTTTCAGCTAGCTCAAGACCTGGTTAACTCGATTGTCATCAAAACGGCGCATAGGATCGGAGCCAAGGTATCAGACCAGAATCGAAGCCGGAGTAAAATGATTGTCTGCAAATTCGCCAACTTTAAGGATAGGGAGACCATTCGCAAACAGGGCCGCCTTTTGAAGGACACGAACTTTTCCATTTTAGAATAGTTTCCACCTGAGATCGTCGAGCGCCGTCGCAAGCTGTTCCCCCAGTTACGAGCCGCGCGATACGCCGGCAAGAGAGCATGGCTCGCATACGACACCCTGTATGTCAACTGCACACCAGTGCAGCAGAAGTAACCGTTGTCAAAGAGTGGACTTGAGATCTTAGTTTGGAACTGCAACGGTCTAACTGGCGATAAACTTACTGAAAAAGACTTTGCTCAGTTAATACAAAATAGTGATATTGCTATTCTTTCTGAATCATGGACTAATAAACCTTTCGAAATGGATATTGATGGTTTCTTATGCTATAATTTAAATCGCAAGTTTAGTCACAGAAAAGCTAACATAAATAGTGGGGGCATTGTTGTTTATATAAACGAAAAATTGTCCGATGGTATTTCGACTGTAAAAAATAATTTTGATACCATCATTTGGCTAGAAATTGACAAAAGATTTTCTCTTTGAATTCAGATATTTACTTATGTGGGCTTGATTTATGGTCTGATGATTCACCTGTTGCTAATATAGTTAAACGCTGTGTTTTATTACGAACAGTATGGTGAAGTACTTATCGCAGGTGATTGGGATGCTAGAACTGGTGTACGTTCTGATTATTTTCCTGTTGACTTTATCGATAATGCCATTGAGCTTGATTCTTACATACCAGATATGTCCAGTGGACGCTCCTCTGTAGACGAGGCATGTAATTCACGGAGAAATCAAATGCTTGATTTTTGCCAAGCGGAATCGTTACGCATCGCTAACGGTCGAATCGGTGATACCGGCTCGTTTACATATTTAAGTGAACAAATATGTAGTCCAATAGACTACTTGCTTTTGGGTGACAAAGATTTCTCGCTTATAAATAACTTCAACGTTTTGCCATTTAACACTTTCAGCGACCATGCGCCCTTATGTTTCGAACTTGATGTAAACTCATAACACGCAGATAATTATTCACACTTTATACTGGCATTGGCGCACACATGCTCGTAATGGTCTGAAGAACATAAACTCAATTTTAGACGGGTTATAATCTCCAAATTACCTGAGTTTAACGGAATATTGAACAACAGTGACATATAAGACGGCAAAAGTATTGATACTTTGGTAGATAGTTTTGCATCGCTAATTGAAAACGCGGCCAAACCATTATTCATCCAAAAACGAAAAGCACGAGTTTCACGTCTTATCAATACTAAAAAAGACTGGTTTGATTCCGAATTCGGTAACGCAAAACATAAGTATTTGGTTGCCTTAAACCCGATCAAATAGAATAGCATTAAGCAAAATCAAACTGGGCTATAAGGTACTTGTTCGGAAAATGAAAAGGCATTATAAAATAACTAAGTCACGCGAGTCATGTGGACGCTCCTCTGTAGACGAGGCATGTAATTCACGGGGAAATCAAATGCTTGATTTTTGCAAAGCGGACTCGTCACGCATCGCTAACGGTCGAATCGGTGATACCGGCTCGTTTAGATATTTAAGTGAACAAACATGTAGTCCAATAGACTACTTGCTTTTGGGTGGCAAAGTTTTCTCGCTCATAAATAACTTCAACGTTTTGCCATTTAACACTTTCAGCGACCATGCGCCCTTATGTTTCGAACTTGATGTAAACTCATAACACGCAGATAATTATTCACACGTTATACTGGCAGTGGCGCACACATGCTCGTAGTGGTCTGAAGAACATAAACTCAATTTTAGACGGGTTATAATCTCCAAATTACCTGAGTTTAACGGAATATTGAATATCAGTGACATA
The DNA here is from genome assembly GCA_007657795.1 of Dreissena rostriformis. NCBI lineage: Eukaryota > Metazoa > Mollusca > Bivalvia > Myida > Dreissenidae > Dreissena > Dreissena rostriformis. The sequence goes on from VMBQ01002638.1 coordinate 30,429, forward strand.
TTAGACGGCAAAAGTATTGATACTTTGGTAGATAGTTTTGCATCGCTAATTGAAAACGCGGCCAAACCATAATTCATCCAAAAACGAAAAGCACAAGTTTCACGTCTTATCAACACTAACAAAGACTGGTTTGATTCCGAATGCGGTAACGCAAAGCATAAGTATTTGGTTGCATTAAAACCGATCAAAAAGAATAGCATTAAGCGAAATTAAACTGGGCTATAAGTTACTTGTTCGGAAAAAGAAAAGGCATTATAAAATAACTAAGTCACGCGTGTTATGTGAACTTCGAAAACAGAAACCAAAACAGTTTTGGAATCACTTTCGATCCATAGGAAATAATGGATCTAGCAGAATATTACCGAACGAATTCCGCGAATAGTTTTCAAACTTATTTAATGATATTAAGGCTACAAGTTTAGACGATGTCGACATTTTTAACGATGTTAATGATTTCAACGCAAATAACCCAACTATCATATCCTTAAATGTTTCTTTTACGACGGACGAGGCTTTGCGTGCAATTAAACAGTTAAAACGTAACAAATCTCCATGCACAGTTGAAAATGTATTTAATGAATTTATTATCGAGACGTCGGATATATTGATAGGTCATATCACGGATTGCTTTAACAATATTTCGATTCAGGTCATTTTCCGAAAGCCTTGTCATATCGTTATATCATGCCATTACTTAAGAAAGGGGACAACAACGACCCTAACAATTACAGGGGTATAACTTTGCTTAGCAATGTTGGTATACTGTTTACCTGCGGACTTAAAAAAGCGTGTCGAAAATCGGGCCGAGAAAAAAAAAGATAGAAACTTATGTACAGTATGGTGTTCGGGCCGGTATAAGCACTGTCGATGCCATTCTTACAGTACATTCTTTAATTGAATATATATTATCAAAAAAGTCACGCCTGTATTGCGCATTTATTGACCTTAAGGAAGCCTTTGACTCCGTTTATCGTAATGCTTTATTGTTTAAACTGTTTAATATGTGTCTAGACGGCAAACGTCTATCTATTTTAAATACATGTATTGTACAGTAAAATCGTGCATAAAGCACTGTTATACGTTTTCCAATTTCTTTGATATATTCGTCGGCTTTAGACAAGAACAAAACAACTCGCAGATCATATTCGCATTATTTTTGAAAGACAGTGAATCGTGTATTAAACATGATACGTAAGGCGATTTCGGTCTCAACTTATTTGATTTGTCGTTTGTCATTATACTCGTTGACGATGATATGGTATAGTTATGCAAGTCAGTTGAGGAGTTATAAACTAGCCTTACAGATGTATTTTCTTATGCGAAAATGGGGTCTAGAAGTAAATACGGAAAAAAAAAACTATGGTCTTCAGAAAACGTGGTCCCATAAAAAAAAATACAGAAACAATGTTCTTTCAATAATAAAACATTGCACAATGTTGATTATTTCAATTATCTTGGAGTCGTATTAAATTACACTGGCGGTTTTCAGCTTAATAGTAAGCATGGGGTCGGAAAGGCAGTGAAGGTACAATACGTTTTGTTATTACATGTAAATAAATATGACGTCACTCCTTATATTTCCTTGCAGTTATTTGACGCCTTTGTGTCTGCGACATTAAATTATTCGTGTACGCTTTGGGTTTTTTGAAAATCAAATGATATCGAACGGGTTCATCTGAATTGTTGCAAATCAGTTTTAGGTGTAAAATAAAGTGCTTGTACTGCAGGTGTTTATAATAATAATAAGGACGGTACCCTATATATTTATTCAACAATATGTCCCAATAATAAAATTATGTGTACAAATTCTATTTTCAGCAACGCAGTTATTGACACAGCATATTATACATCACACGTTTAACACGAGAAGGGATACAAGTAATGGGCTTCGAGCTTCACACTCTTTTAAATTAGTATGGTTTTAACGAAGTTTGGGCAAATCCCTTTACATATAGCCTCAACGAATTTGTGCAAATATTTAAACGTAAAACAATTGATTTGTTTTTTTACAGAAACTTAAAGCCGACATCAACTCGAGTGCTTTATTAAACCATCTGTATATACATGTAACTGATTCGTTTGAACCAGCACTTTATCTCGATACACTATTTAATACTACTTACCGCCGCGCCTTTTCTCGCCTCCGATTATCATCGAATGGTTTAAGGATATAAACAATGGCTAGGGTATCGATAACCGCTGGAAGTTATTCTCAGTGACTTCAACAGTGTTCACAAGCATTTTCGAACACTTGTGAACACTGTTGAAGACACATTTTTTGCCCAATCATCATTACAATTGCTCAGAACATTTGTTCTCAAAATATCTCGACCGAGTTCGAAAATGAATATAGTCCGTTGAAAAAAAATGCTAGGGTGAATATATTGTTATAGTAAAACCTTGTTAATACTCTAGTGGTCACGTTTGTTGCGCATTTTTTGTGAAACTTGCTCAGACAAACGACTGTCATCATTATCTTTACATCATCACCGTCGTTGTTTAATAATAATAATTATAGTAATTGCTTTTCGAGTTATACTTCAAAAACAAATGGTCGCTGTTAATTAGTGATTACTGTAGGTTCAAAATAAATAGTCGGGGGACCATACATAAACCATACATAAACCATACATAAAGCGGATGGGCGGAGGGAAGAACAAATTGACAGATAATTCAAAACGTTTGGCAGTCGGATAGCCTGTGCTATTCTTGTGCATAAACACGGTTTAAATTTTTAGATGCTAAATGAGAACAATAAAATAATGATGTAGCAAATACTTTTTTTGACAAAAATGCATGTTATTTTCCACTTGTGAATTGGTTTTTAACGCAAATCAGAATTGAATCGACACCATAACCGAAAAACGTACAAAAAAGAGACTTAGTCGTGTGAAGCCTGAGGTCCAATATTCACGCGTGGAAAACAAAACGAGATACAATATTTCACACATGTGAACATTAGTTGTAAACAAGAGCACCGTCGAGCGGATGCCAACACTCGGCTGTGGGTGCTCGGATTTATTTATTTTTACCTTTGACCTTGTAGGTCATCATTGACCTTGACCTTTTCATCACTCAAAATGTGAAGGTCGATGAGATACACATGAAAAACAAAAAAAAACGTGTTTTGACCTTTGACCTTGAAGGATGACCTTGACCTATCAAGTTGCTATCTTCAATAATGCAAAAGTTATGGCCAATGTTAAAGTTTTCGGACGATGACGACTACGACTACGACGACGCGGCAGACGAGAGGGCTATGACAATACCTCGGGTTTTCTTCGAAAACAGCCGAACTAAAAATTAAGTCGGATGGATTGGTTTTTTTTTTTCTGTACTGCTTGTAGACGGACGGACGGACGGACGGACGGACGGACGGACGGACGGACGGACGGACGGACGGACGGACGGACGGACGGACGGACGGACGGACGGACGGACGGACGGACGGACGGACGGACGGACGGACGGACGGACGGACGGACGGACGGACGGACGGACGGACGGACGGACGGACGGACGGACGGACGGACGGACGGACGGACGGACGGACGGACGGACGGACGGACGGACGGACGGACGGACGGACGGACGGACGGACGGACGGACGGAC
>VMBQ01002638.1:34284-112858 GCA_007657795.1 Dreissena rostriformis
TGCTTTTTCTCAATTTTCAGCAACACATTAAAGAAAACCACACGGTGTAAAAAAAGATCTGCCGACACGCATGCGCAGGCGGGAAAGAACAACTTGAAAATCGCCTTCAAAATTTGTGGATTTCTTCAAAGTTTGGAACTTTTGAATGAAACTTTTAACTGAAAAACTCTTAAAAACTGTTTATACAACTTTTTTAATTCAACGCATGCAGTTTTAAATCAATATTTTACGTTTTTGGAGAATTTTTACCTGAGTCTCTATCAATAGACGCTTGTCTCATATCACCTGGAAAAGGAGTCATCAAGACGCTTATCAACTATAACTACGGCAAACGCCTACTGATCCAGAATAAACATTAAACATGGCAGCCTCCGTGAAACTGTTTACCTGTTTGATAATTATGTATTTCAACACAATATGCTCGCAAAAGGAACCCGAAGTCATGGACAATATGTATAAGGGTAATTACTCGGAACCAAAAGACATATGTCAACTAAATAACCATACAAATGATGTATCGATGTACAAAATTGCCCCCAAATCAGATATTGTAAACATTCATTGTATTATCTATTTCCACCTGAAACACACACGGCGTGTTCAATCACAGCCAGTTGACCTGAGGCGGGGATTTAAACTCTACCTATTAATCATATCAGGGGATATTGAACTAAATCCCGGACCCCCACGATATCCTTGTGGCCAGTGTAAAAAGGCGGTTACAAATAAAACCGGTGGTATATACTGCGAAGCATGCCTCAAATGGCTGCACCCGGATTGTGCAGCGCTAACCGGAGAACAATACAAGCTTCTGGGTGCCAGTGAGGAAACGTGGTTTTGTAGAAAATGCTGTGCCTTCCCTTTCACTGATTCGTTTTTCGAACCTGACGTCGAATTACCGGACCAAAACAACTTAGACTCAAATTTAGAAAATGAAGAACCAATAAAATCTCCTTTTGAGGAACTATATGAACTGCGTAAAAAACATCAGCAAAAATTTATTGTTGGACACCTGAACATAAATAGTCTACGCTATAAATTTTCAGAAATCTATGAAATCTTGTCAAATAAAGTTGTAGACATGTTATATCTTTCAGAGACAAAACTAGATGAAACGTTTTTGGACAGTTTGTTTGTTGCCCCAGGGTACAAGCTTGAGCGCCGAGACAGGAATGCCCACGGAGGAGGTATCGCTTGTTTTATAAGGTCTGACATCCCTGCAAGAAGAATAAAAGATCTTGAAGCAGAACACTTAGAAAGTATGACTTTTGAAATAATATTTAGTAAATGCAAATGGCTAGTTTCATGTATATACAAACCTCCAAATATAAAACCTGACCGTTTCTCAGAAATTTTCACTAGCCTTGCAGACAAGTGCTTTACAAAATTTGACAACTGTATGTTTATTGGAGATATGAACTTTGACCTGCTTAGTGACACTAAAGGGAAACCACTCTGTGATATAATAGACCTTCTTGACCTTGTTAATTTAATTAAAGAACCTACATGTTTCATGAAAAATATGCAACCATCTCTTGTTGATGTTATTTTAACAAATAGAAATAAGCTATGCATGAAAACTCTTAACTTTAGCACAGGTGTTAGTGACTGTCATAATTTTATTAGTACTGTTATAAACAATAATGTGCCAAAAACTGAAAAACAAAAGATTAGCTATAGAAGCTTCAGAAAACTAAATGTTGATGATTATGTTACTGATTTGAAAGATATACAAATTGTGGAAGATGATGATCTGAATGCAATGTATAACAATTTTGAAAAGGAAATTTCATCTGTAATAGATAAACATGTACCTTTGAAACAAATGTATAAACGAAATGCTCCGTTACCATATATGAACAGAGAATTACGTAAAGCTATCTATCAGAAGAAAATGATGTATCATAAATATTTGAAAAATAAAAATTCAAAAACTTGGAATAAATACAGAATAGCAAGAAATGCTGTTACAAGCCTTAAGAAAAAATCCATGAACAAATATTTTCAAGAAAGGTGCATTGGGGGTTGTAAGACATCTGATTTCTGGGGTACTATTAAACCTTACCTTTCCAATAAATCAAAAAACAATCAAACTAAAATTATTTTAAGTGAAAATGATGCTATTGTAACTGAAAATGTTGAAGTTGCTGAAATTTTTAATGACTTTTTTACAAATGTAGCTAAGGACATAGGCAAAGATTATATTTTTGACTGTGAAAGCCACCCAAGCCTATGTAAAATTGAAGAGAAAATGAATACAATCTCAAAAACACAGTTTAGTTTTGAACATACTGATGAAAATAAGGTTATAAAAATTATAAATAAATTTGACTCAAAAAAGGCCACAGGAGTAGATAAGATATCTGTGAAATTATTGAAAGCTGGCAAAGAGGCTCTAGTTACACCTATTACTAAGTTTGTAAACAAATCCATCGACTCATGTATCTTTCCAGACCAATTGAAAAAAGCCCAGGTTACACCTATCTTCAAAAAGAAAGACCCTTTAGATAAATCAAACTACAGACCAGTCAGTATTCTTCCCATCCCATCAAAAATCTTTGAAAAGGTCCTAAGTGAACAATTGTCCTCTTACTTTGATAAAATTTTTGATAATTTCCTTTGCGCTTTTAGAAAAAATCATGGATGCCAGACTACTTTATTAAAATTACTAGAAGACTGGAAATTTGCTTTAGATCACAATGAATATGTTGCTGCCATTCTAATGGACCTCTCCAAAGCTTTTGATTGTCTTCCACATGATATCCTACTCCATAAACTGCAGGCTTATGGTGTATCAGAAAACTCTGTCAAACTTTTAAAATCATACCTGTCAAACAGACAGCAGCAGATTAAAATAGGAAGTATTGTTAGCTCCTGGGAAGACATTCACAAGGGTGTGCCTCAGGGTTCTATACTAGGCCCCCTCTTATTCAATATTTTTATAAATGATATTTTTTACTTTATTAAAAGAGGTACTCTGTACAACTATGCCGACGATAATACGCTCTCTTTCCACTCCCCTGATTTTGATGAACTGAAACAAGTACTTCAAGATGAAAGTAAAATTTTAATTGACTGGTTTAAATTCAATTGTATGCAGGCTAATCCTGACAAATTTCAGGCTATAGCTGTTGGCCAAAAAACTATCAGCAGATCCCCAATTTTCAATTTAGATGGATTTAGTATATCATGTGATGAAGTCGTCAAACTCTTGGGAGTGGACATTGACTGCAAGCTGAAATTTGATTCTCATGTTAGTAATATATGTAAAAAGGCTGCACAGCAGGTCAATGTTTTGAAAAGAATTGGTAACAACCTTAGCAAACTAAATAAGCTCACTATATTTTATACTTTTGTTTTATCAAATTTTAACTTTTGCTCATTGGCATGGCACTTTTGCTCAGAAAGCAATACTAGAAAAATGGAAAAGATTCAAGAGCGTGCACTCAGATTTGTTTACGATGATTACTCCTCAAGTATTTCAATGTTACTCTCAAAGGCAAACTTACCATCGCTTCATGTCCGCCGGATGAGAACCATGGCTATAGAAACTTTTAAAATAATTAACAACATTGCCCCTCCTGTGTTAACAGACCTTGTCGTAAAAAAGTCAACGGGTATAAATTTTAGATATTCTAATTTATTACAGATACCAGCGGTTAGAACCACTTCTTATGGTAAGAACTCCTTCAAGTACGCTGCGCCGGTGCTGTGGAACTCACTCCCAGATCACTTCAGAACCTGCTCCAGCTTTAGTCAGTTTAAGACCCTGATCTCCAGCTGGAGCGGCAAAGACTGCAAATGCATAGCCTGTGATTCTGGGTAGGTGAGCACCAACAGCACCGACGAGCAGTTCTTGGAGTTCACATTTTCATGTGCTTATATGTATTTTGTTTTGCTTGCTGCATATTCTTATTCCCCCCTTTGTGCTTGCAGTAAATGTGGTATTTCATGTGCTTTATGTATTTTGTATTGCTTGCTTGCTGCATGTTTCATATTTTCCCCTTTTGTGTCTCAGCTTGCAGTCAATGTGTTGTTGTTTTTTGTTTTTTTTTTGTGCTTAAATTTGTATTTTGTGGTATTGTACATGTGCTTATATGTATTCTGTGTCCCCCTTTGTGCCTTAGCTTGCAGTCTATGTGGTATTTTTCATGTGCATATGCACTTTTGTGTTGCCTTTTGCATGGTCATATTTTTCCCCCCTTTGTGTTTAAACTAGCAGTCAATGTAGTATTTCATATACTATGCTTGTGTCTTTGCCTTTTGCATGGTGTTGCTTGTGTCGATTTTATGTTGTCGTTGCTTATATCTAATTTTAAGTCGCCTAAAGCTATGTGTTGTATTTGTTCTGCAAATCATGACTACTGCCAATCTGCTTCATGTGCCAAGTCTTTTTAATTGTTTTACTTATTTATGTCATTCCATTAGCTTATAGAGATGATACTCATTTAACCATTTATATATAAGCGGATAGGCATTTTTCATGGTTTTTTTAATTTAACTGCTTGATGTTTTACTTTGTAGGTGCACTATGATGCCTTCTTACTTAATACGATGCCTCCTTTACAATTGTGTAACTATCATGTAACTTACCCTCTTAACATTGTAGCTGGTTTACACTTGTTTTATTATATACCCTTGTTGTACAATAGTCGGTTCAAAAGCTCACATGAGCTTATGTTTGTATATGTTGCTGTCTTGCCGACTTTAAATAAAGCTTATCTTATCTATCTTATCTTATTTCCTGCGCATGCGTGAATGGGGTCATTTTTGGCTAGAGAACACTAATAATCAAAGCGCTGACAGCGATGAAAGGCTGTTGGCGAGAAAATAAATTAAACACACGTATTTTTATTTTTTTTTTAATCGTGGAGCAACATATTTTGTTGCATTCTATTCAAAGGAACAACCATTTACTAAGTTTTGTTCATAGATACATGCCCAGCACATAATAAAATCCCATTAACCGTTAAATCAATGTATAGTGTTGTTATTGCCAGCGCTATGCTCGGCGAACACCACTTTAAGTAAAATAGTTGAACGTGATTGCGTTAACATTTAACCACAATACATGCAAAGTAAACTGTTTTTTTTTCACAATTTCTCTGCGTGTGTATAAAACGCTTTAAATTAAACGGGAATTTATATTATAGCGGATGATCTATTTTTATCTGTCACGACGAGAGTGTTGTTCAATAATAACCTCATAATTTATGTTCGATTGCGTCGAAAGACGAGGGCTTATTGAAACGCTATCTAGTCCGTTTCCTAGGTAAAACAAGTATGATTGGGGAAGATATAAAGACCGCTCCAACAAGGGGATCGAACCCGTGACCTCCCGGTCACTGTGCGGCCAGGCCACCATACCCTGTACATTACGGCGAGCGCTTTACACGCTCAGTGATGTTCTGGAGTGCTTCCGACGCGCGGACGCGAACTTTGAGTACGGGTAAACATTTTAAATTACGAACGCAAGCCATTGTGTTGAACGACGGCGCGCATCGTACATTTCGCGTTTGCGTGGCAAAATGTGAGACGAATATAGCTGTTGCGTACGTAATTTTTACAGAAATGGAGATGGTATCGCTTCTCGGCCTTTTTGCTAAGGTCAAAGTGTAGTTTCTGTTCTTATTATGAACGGTAAAACAGTATTTGTTCTTATCAGCTAAATATCTGATACGTCCTCCATTAGGGTACTTCGATATTAAACTGATTTTTGGACACAGATGAGATGTCAGGGGCTTGCTCCGCTCTCGTCACGGGTTGGCCCGGTATTACAGTACAAGCCACTTAACCCAAACTAATAATAAACCAGTGACTGTTTCAGAAACCGCGCCGATGCCCGTGCGTCTTCAGCAAACCGACCCGCGGTCGGTCAGCCAGGCAGGAACAAACAGCGGTTTCCTCTGGACACGTGGTGACCAGCATGCGCACAGTTAATGAGACCAGAGTACCGATGATCTCGTGGGACCGACCGTTGCAGCAAGCAGGTACGCACTGATATCGCATTCGCTCATAATAAAATCCCGTTACGACGTAATGCCGAGTCCTGTGTTACAGCAGATACGCAATCATAGCGCATTTGCTCATGGTAAAATCCCGTAACGACGTAATATCGAGTCCTGTGTTACAGCAGATACGCTATGATAGCGCATTCGCTCAAAATACAATCACTTAACGACGTAATGTTGAGTCTTGTGTTGCAGTAGAATGGTCAATGATAGCGCATTCGCAAATTATACGATCCCGTGACGACGTTATGTCGAGTCCTGTGTTACAGCAGATTCGCTTTGATAGCGCATTCGCTCATAAAACAATCACTTAACGACGTAGTGTTGATTCGTATGTTACAGCAGAATGCGCTATCATAGCGCATTCGCTCAAAATACGATCCGTAACGACGTAATGTTAAGTCATGTGTTGCAGCAGAATGCGCAATGATAGCGCATTCTATCATATTGTTAACGTTATTCTTATGCCCATGCGTCTTCAGCAAACCGACCCGAGGTCGACCAGCCAGAGAGGAACACACAACGGTTTCCTCCGGACACCTGGTGACCAGCATGCGCGCAGGCAATGAGACAGACCAGAGTACCGATGATGTACTCGTTTACCGACCGTTGCAGCAAGCAGGTACGCACTTATATCACATTCGCTCATAATACAATCCCGTTATGTCGTAATTCCGGGTCCTGTGTTAAGCAGATATGCAATCATAGCGCATTCGCTCATGATACATTCCCGAAACGACGTAATGTCGAGTCCTGTGTTACAGCAGATACGCTATGATAGCGCATTCGCTCATACTACAATCACTTAACGGAGTAATGTTGAGTCTTGTGTTTCAGCAGAATGCGCAATGATAGCGCATTTGCTCATAATACGATCCCGTAACGACGTAATATCGAGTCCTGTGTTACAGGAGGTACGCTATGATAGCGCATTCGCTCAAAATAAGATCCCGTAACGAAGTAATGTTGAGTCTTGTGTTACCTCAGAAACGCTAAGATAGCGCACTCGCTCATAATACAATCACTTAACAACATTATATTGAGTCTTGTGTTGCAGAAGAATGTGAAATGATAGCGCATTCGCTCATAATTCGATCTCGTAACGACGTAATATAGAGTCCTGTCTTACAGCAGATACGCTATTATAGCGCATTCGCTCATTATACGATCAAATAACGACGTAATGTCGAGACCTATTTTACAGCAGATACGAAATGACAGCGCATTCGCTCATACTACAATCACTTAACGACATAATGTTCAGTCTTGTGTTGCAGCAGAATGCGAAATAATAGCGCATTCGTTCATTATACGATCCCGTACCGAAGTAATGCCGAGTCCTGTGTTACATCAGATACGCTATGATAGCGCATTCGCAAATTATACGATCCCGTTACGATGTTATGTCGAGTCTTGTGTTACAGCTGAATGCGCAATGAAAGCGCATTCGCTTATAGTGTTAACGTTATTCTTTTGCACGTGCGTCTTCAGCAAATCGACCCGCGGTCGGTCAGCCAGGAAGGAACAAACAGTGGTTTCCTCTTGACACGTGGTGACCAGTATGCGCGCAGCCAATGAGACAGACCAGAGTACCACTGGTGCACTCGTGTGACCGACCGTTGCAGCAAGCAGGTACGCACTGATATCGCATTCGCTCATAATACAATCTCGTTACGATGTAATGCCGAGTCCTGTGTTACTGCAGATATGTTATCATAGCGCAATCGTTCATGATACAATCCCGTAACGACGTAATATCGAGTCCTGTGTTACAGCAGATACGCTAAGATAGCGCATTTACTTTTGAAACTATCACATAACGACGTAATGTTGAGTCTTGTATTGCAACAGAATGCGCAATGAAAGCGCATTTGCTCATAATCCGATCCCGTAACGACTTAATGTCGAGTCCTGTGTTACAGAAGATACGCTATGAAAGCGCATTCACTCATAAAACATGCGCGCAGCCAATACGACAGACCAGAGTACCGCTGATACACTCGTGTGACTGACCGTTGCAGCAAGCAGGTACGCACTGATATCGCATTCGCTCAAAATACAATCACGTAACGACGTTATGTTAAGTCTTGTGTTGCAGCAGATACGCAATGATAGCGCATTCGATCATTATACGATCCCGTTACGACGTAATGTCGAGTCCTGTGTTACAGCAGATACGCTATTATCGCGCATTCGCTCATTATACGATCAAATAACGACGTAATGTCGAGTCCTGTGTTACAGCAGATATGCTATGATAGCGCTTTTGCTCATAAAACAATCACATAACGACGTAATATTGAGGCTTGTGTTACAGCAGAATGCGCAATCATAGCGCATTCGCTCAAAATACGACGTTATGCTGAGTCGGGTGTTACAGAAGAATGTGCTATGATAGCGCATTCGCTCATAGTGTTAACGTTATTTCTTTGCCCGTGCGTCTTCAGCAAACCGACCCGCGGTCGGTCAGCCAGGCAGGAACAAACAGCGGTTACCTCCGGACACGTGGTTACCATCATGCGCGCAGCCAATGAGACGGACCAGAGTACCGCTGATGCACTCGTGTGTGTGACCGACCGTTGCAGCAAGCAGGTACGCACTGACATCGCATTCGCTCATAATACAATCCCGTTACGACGTAATGCCTAGTCATGTGTTAAAGCAGATACGTAATCATAGCGCATTCGCTCATGATACAATCCGGTAACGACATATGGTCGAGTCCTGTGTTACAGCAGATACGCTATGATAGCGCATTCGCTCAAAATACAATCACTTAACGACGTAATGTTGAGTCTTGTGTTGCAGCAGAATGGGCAATGATAGCGCATTCGCTCATTATACGATTCCGTAACGACGTTATGTCGAGTCCTGTGTTACAGCCGATACGCTATGACAGCGCATTCGCTTATAATACAATCACGTAACGACGTAATGTTAAGTCTTTTGTTGAAGCACAATGCGCAGTGATAGCGTATTCGCTCATTATACGATCCCGTAACGACGTCAGGTCGAGTCCTGTGTTACACCCGATACGCAATGACAGCGCATTCGCTCATAATACAATCACTTAACGACGTTATGTTGAGTCTTGTATTGCAGCAGAATGCGCGATGATAGCGCATTCGCTCATTATATGATCACTTTACGACGTCATGTCGAGTCCTGTGTTACAGCAGAAACGCTATTATAGCGCATTCGCTCATAAAACAATCACTTAACGACGTAATGTTGAGTCTTGTGTTACAGCAGAATGCGCAATCATAGCGCATTCGCTAATAGTGTTAACGTTATTCTTATGCCCGTTCATCTTCCGTCTTCAGCAAACATACCCGCGGTCTGTCAGCCAGAAACGAACAAACAGCAGATTCCTCCGGACACGTGGTGACAAACATGCGCGCAGCTAATGAGACAGACCAGAGTTCCGCTGATGCACTAGTGTGACCGACCGTTGAAGCAAGTAGGTACGCACTGATAATGCATTCGCTCATAATACAATCCCGTTACGACGTAATTCCGAGTCCTGTGTTACAGCAGATACGCAATCATAGCGCATTCGCTCATGATACAATCCCATAACGACGTTATGTCGAGTCCTGTGTTATGGCAGTTACGCTATGATAGCGCCATCGCTCATAATACATTCACTTAACGACGTAATGTTGAGTCTTGTGTTGCATCAGAATGCGCAATTATAGCGCATTTGCTCATAATACGATCCCGTAACGACGTAATGTCGAGTCCTGTGTTACAGCAGATACGCTATGATAGCGCATTCGCTCATAAAACAATCACTTCACGACGTGATGTTGAGTCTTGTGTTACAGCAGAATGCGCAATCATAGCGCATTCGCTCAAAATACGATCCCGTAACGACGTAATGTAGTGGAGTCCTGTGTTACAGCAGCTACGCTATGATAGCGCATTCGCTCATTATACGATAAAGTAACGACGTAATGTCCAGTCCTGTGTTACAGCAGATACGCTCTGACAGCGCATTCGCTCATAATACAATCACTTAATGACGTAATGCTGAGTCTTGTGTTGCAGCAAAATGCGCAATGATAGCGCATTTGCTCATTATACGATCATTCAAAGACGTAATGTCGGGTCCTGTGTTACAGCATATACGCTTTAACAGCGCATTCGCTCATAAAACAATCACTAAACGACGTAATTTAGAGTCTTGTGTTGCAGCAGAATGTTCAATGATAACGCATTTGCTCATACAACGATCCCGTAACGACGTACTGTTGAGTCATGTGTTACAGCAGATACGCTATGATAGCGCATTCGCTAATTATACGATCCCGTAACGACGTAATGTCGAGTCATGTGTTACAACAGATACGCTATGAAAGCGCTTCGGCTCATAATACAATCACTTTACGACGTAATGTTGAGTCTTGTGTTGCAGCAGAATGCGCAATGGTAGCGCATTCGCTCATTATACGATCCCGTTACGACGTAATGTCCAGTTCTGTGTAATAGCAGATACGCTATGATAGCTCATTCGCTCATTATACGATCCCGTAACGACGTAATGTCGAGTCCTATGTTACAGCAGATACGCTATGATAGCGCATTCGCTCATAACATAATTACTTAACGACGTAATGTTCTGTCGTGTGTTACAGAAGAATGCGCAATCATAGCGCATTCGCTCATAATACGATCCCGTAATGACCTAATGCTGATGCTTGTTTTACAGCAGAATGCGCAATGATAGCGCATTCGCTCATAGTGTTAACGTTATTCTTAAGCCCCAGCGTCTTCAGCAAACCGACCTGCGGTCGGTCAGCCAGGCAGGAACAAACAGCGGTTTCCTCCAGACACGTTGTGACCAGCATGCGCGCAGCCATTGAGACAGACCAGAGTACCGCTGATGCACTCGTGTGACCGACAGTTGCAGCAAGCAGGTACGCACTGATATCGCATTCGCTCATAATACAATCTCGTAACGAAGTAATGCCGACTCCTTTGTTACAGCAGATACGCTATGACAGCGTAATTGCTCATTATACGATTCCGTAACGACGTTATGTCCAGTCCTGTGTTACAGCAGAATGCGCAATGAACGCGCATTCGCTCATTATACGATAACGTGACGACGAAATGTCGAGTCCTGTGTTACAGTAGATACGCTATGACAGCGCATTCTCTCATAATACACATCTCTTGTTATTTACAATTTTTACCTAAAGGGTTTTCCAGCAAAAAAAATATCAGATATGCTCAAGACAGGTTAATTTTTTGTGTTGTATGGCAAGAAAACAAATCATTTCTACAAAGCAATGTAGCTTTTTTTGTAGTTTACCAACACTTATTGGCATCTGTTCTGATCCACATACAGAACTTTCCACAATGTTTTAATTATGTCAAACTTGACACTAGGAAATATTTCCTGCTCTTAAACAGTTGTTATACTGAATTTAAAACGTTATAACATATGATCAGGTGGACGTTAACGTTTAATGTTCATTATCTGTGACGGATCTTAAGCAGAATGGGCAAATAAGTCAATCTTTTTTCTTCAACGTTCTGTTATACATTGTTAAGGACTTTGAGACAATAGCGCCAATTTGGTTATATGGTCTATATGAAGCCTTAATTGTTATATGTTTCTGAAATACGTTTAGAAAAAGATACCTAATTTGTTAAAAATAGTTTTAAACATTAAAAGTAACCAGTTATACCATTTTGATTTCTGTTAAGTATTGATGCAGAATAGAGAAGACCCAGTTTTGTTAATCAGTGTTTGTTGTACAATACACTATTAGAACGTTTAGAGCAATGCTAGGCCTCTGGTACTATCCATAGTAGCAGACAAACAATTGTTTTGAAAAAAAAAGTCAAATATTTCCTTTTAATTTGCTTGATTTATGAATGGTAAAATTTTGGAATGGTAAAATACACCAATTTTATCAAGATTCCAATAAATAATTATATTTTATACCGTCCTTATTGTTGATTTTATATTCTATAAATTGTTGCATATGTAAACAAAGTGTGTGCGCGCATACTAGTGTCGGGTCAAACACCGTATACAATAATGTATTTCCGTGACTGATCGAAAAAGGTGGTTATTGAAAATCGGTAGTGAGGAATTCATGTATGTTATATCATATTCATGTCGATCAGTAACTGAGTATGGTCATAGAAAGTGAAATTTCATATAAAAATGCTCTATAACTTCAATCTCTAAATACAGATAAAAAGTCACCAGAATGCAGGATTTTACGTTTCATTTTTAAAATTGTCTAGAGGGAGGACCCCAAACCCCCCGATTGCAGAAGGGACACCCCCTGCCGCACCTACCCCCATCGCCACTTCGTTGCTCAATAAAATCGTTGATGGTAAAATTCGCACCCCCCTTTTCAAAACCCTGGCTACGGGCCTAGGACCTTAGGTTACTTACTTATTATTTAAAAACTAGTGTTATTACATTTTTTCCAAAACAACTCGTAGCTTTAGCAATTATCACATGTCTTGGATGACTTGCATTACATTAATGTCTTGTTGTACAACTCGGCTTTTGTCACTGTTACAATCACCATTAGCTGATTGACATCTCGTCTGATTCATCCTGTTGTTGTGATAGGTATGTTTTAATAACCGCAACAAAACGGAAACACACACTATCTTACTAACTGATTCATTACGCACTTAAGCATGTGTCAATGTAATATACAATGTATAGTATTCATTCAGTATAAGAAGGTGTGCGCTACCCATGGACAATTCGCACTTTAGAAGATAACACCGGATTTTAACGCTATGTTAGCATTATAATTATTTCCAAATTATTTATAAAATCGTTTATTAGTTTACCGTTTGCGATTGATGGTAATTTATTAACAATCGGATGTGTTTTTTAATATGTGTCTAAGTCAGGAGTTTCGCGTATTTTTCATATCATGTAAACATTCGGTTTTTGAATCTAATGATTGTTTTCGAAAACAGGTAATGTTATTGACATATTGGTTAATTTAATCAAACATTTTAAAATAGTTAAATGGTATGATTGTCAGTTAGCCAAATAGCGTAATGCGATAGGTCAGTGAGACAACATCTAGCCAAAACGCTCAAAATGGTATTTCATGTTTTATGGCTGTTTGTTTGCCCGAGTTCGTGTAAACATGTAAGATTATATAATATTATAGTTAGTCATTTTCTATTTTGAAGGTTATGTTAAGTTAACAGTAGTATAGGTTTTTAAAATGAAAGAGACGGGATAACCACCCAATAGAAAAAACATAAGTACAAAGCGAATTTACTTATTCGCAGTCACGTCAATTGTTCGGTCCATAAATTAAACGAATTGTACTCGTCATAACAACCACCCAATTGAAAAACAAACATTAGTAAAAAGCGAATTTACTTATTCACCATCATTTTCACGGTCACAGAGTTGATAAACAAAGGCTCACGATGATTCAATTTAAATTCGTTATAGATAAGCAGTACGCTCAATTACTGACACATATGTACTTAATCGTAAGCGGATCTTCAATATACAATGAAACCTTTGCAAGTCACGGGAGGTATGTCACCCATCACATTTAAAGATTGAGTAACTGATATATTTTTAAATCTTTATATTTATACTCCATAATTGAAGATCTATTTCATATAAAAAGCCTTAATATGCACGAAATGTTGTCTAATGGAATGAGCAAATAAATGTTGTCCATCCGTTTAACCTACATCAACAACAGCTAGATCTGGATTTGACGATGTAAAAACGGCCCTCGCTTCTAAGAGAAATGACTCGCCAAAAACGTGCATCTAATGAACAATTCCGATAGCAACTAATAATAAGCACTCATTAAAAATACTAATCAGAAGCTATATGTAGTTAAACGATATAATTAAAACAATAGCCCAGCTTTTTCTTAAAAGAAAAGTACACGTAGCTTTTATTTCATGTTTATAATGGCGGAGGTGTTGCGTGTAATAAAACATGTCAATTACTGAGCTCGAAACGCGAAGATTCAGACATTGTTAACCAATTTTCATGGGAAATCAAATAAAACTAGAACAAAAATTACAATCACAATCTAAAAAACAGTGAAATTTATATTTACTTTTACCTGTGAGCTTATAAACACGTGTGTATTTGTTTGAAAATATAAAATAAAAAAACAAACACGAAAGTCTACGATTTATTCAACCGGGGTATAGTATAAATATATTACACCAAGCACAATTCAAGTTGTAAAGGTGTAAAGTGGATTCAGGTTGTTCATCTTGCCGTCCGTTTGTCCGATATGCCATTGGGTCTATTGTCAGGGGCAATACAACATAATAACTCGAAAAACTGTAAGAAGTATCTACTTTACACTAGATAGAACTCATCTAGGCAAAAGAGCAATAACTCTAGAAAAATTTAAGCCGTTTGTTACCGTCATATTTAAATTGTGTGCGGTGGGTGTTCATGTGGATTTATCTGATTGTGTGGAAGTACAGTGCACAGGAGCCATAACTATTGCTTCCATAATGGCACGGTTATTGCCCTTTTTTTCATACGGTACTGCGGCTTAACTTCGTCTAACACATAAAAGATATTCTTAATTCTGCTTCGCAAGTTTTCCCCTCTACATCTAAGTAATGAAGTCAAGCATTCTTGGGAAGCACGACAGTTAAAGTTCTTGTTTGATCTTATGCAATTCATAGGTGTCTACTATCACAACTAGTATTGACCATCGGAATTGAGCGCAATGAGAAATTGCAATCAATTATTTAAATTATTAAAACACAATGTGATCTACGATTGTTCCAAAACAGGAAAAAAGAATAATCTTGATTTTTGTTAAGAAGTGGGCAGGTAATTTCGTTGAAACAAAAGGTTTTGTTGAAATCTAGCATATTCATAAATACTATAATTCTTTCGCATTTTCTCACACATTGTCCAAAACCATGCTTGAACTGAAAACAAACTCGTCAGAAACGTGACTTATGCTGGAAAATTAAGCCAGGAATAAATATAAAACGAACGCCGCTTAGTAACAGTTTACAAGTTTGTAAAACGTGTGTGAAATGTATGCCGTTTTTAAACGTGGTTATGTCGCTTTAAATTTTGCATGTAAGTCATTCATTTATCCAACGTGTTTGTCTGTCCTTCACAAAAGAATTTACTTAGAGCACTGAATGTTGTTTTTCTTCAGAAGACAATGACATTATAAGAAACATATTTGATCGTGAAGACATTGTTTGATCGTCTACAAGTGAAGGTCTCCGGCGTTTGATGTTTCTCATACATGCTTTCTTGTCAACCAATTACAGTGATGAACATTTTCTTATATACTCGATGCTCAAACTGATCGCGTTAACATGCTATCCATTAACATTTGTTGACGCGGGCCTATGGTAGGGAACATTACAACTAACAGACGACCAATAACGTGTTGTTACAATGCACAACCCATGTGTCTGTGATATTTTTATTTGTGAATACAAAGTAAATAAGGTCATAGCTTCGGGCTGTTTCACGAGAGCTTCAACCAACAATAAACTTTACGTGACCCCCTATGAACGCGTTTCATGTTCGCGTGAAATCGGTGCCACGCGCAAACGCATTGGAATATCGCCGAACGTATGGCAATTTGTAGAGCTTATTGGGTTCCTTCGAATGTTTTATCTGTGGAGAAGTTGTAACCTTACATATACATATAAATGTTTAGTCAGATTTCAAACAAGTGAACGGGTCAAACGAATACTGATAATGCAGAATCATTTTGAGTATGTTTGTCATTCATGTATTCATTTGGCCTTAAATTACCTGCATTTCTACTTCCGTCACTTAATTAGCTTTAGTATAACATATGTATGGAACATACTGACATAGCAGCATTGTGAATACTTTCAGAACGCAAACACGGAAACAGAGACGTATTATTTGCTATTATGACCGTTATTATTAAACCAATACATATCGCACATTTGCACATGAATTTAAACGGTGAATTGTTTGTTATGCGACTTAAATAAATTCACAAACCATTGTTTAACAACCATGACTTTCAAGACCCGGTATATTTGTCTGCGGTTATTCAATGTATAATGCGCATTGATGAGTTGCTAGATGATAACATGCACTTAAATTGAAAATATATTTACGTTATAAATCTGTCAGCAACTGTTTTATTAGTAGTCTTCCTTGAAATACCAATGTAGGAAACATGCTGCCTTTGTTGTCAACAAAAGTGAACGTACGTAAACATAACCGTTACCAATAATGCACAAATTAAGTGTAAACATGGGAACAACGATAGGCTTAAATGGCATTTTTTTTTTCACAAGCTTTGTTTGTCGTCCACTATATATAACCGTTCGCAGACAAGAATATTTGTTTCGAGAGCATTGTTTCTGATCAGAAACGAAGTTCAATTTGTGTACAAAGATCATACGGTATAAACATTGAACTGGCGGTCAAGCGATAAAAAAACGCCATGCTTGCTTGATTTGTGGCAAAATACACCATTTGCTGTAAGTTATCGATCATTGCAACACAGACAACAATGCGAACATTGTACAAAATATTACATTTAACAGATATTTATTTAAGACTTTCAAATCCTGTTTTTTTTCTAAAATAAATTATCAATTTACAGCATTATAGGGCAACAGCGAGTTTTTTTTATGAAGTTCAAGGCATCACAGAGCACCAAAATGGGAAAAAAGTGGGGGTGGTAAAAAAAAGGATACAACTATATGGATTGCCACAATTTTTATTTTAAGCTAAATGATTAATGCACTCGTTTATTTTATTTAAGGGTAATTTGTTTTGGTCTTAGACCTGTACTGAACTTCGTGTATGTTCAACATTTTTAGTAAATGTAAACATATCGTTTTGTTACACTATGAGCTGATTACGAACTATCATTTTCACATATTTAGACATATGTTAGCATAATTGATCAATTCTTTATGTAAACTAGATAATTCTGAAGATCAATGCTTGGGTCAGCGGTATGAACCCAGTTATTGGGTCCGATTGCTGTCGTTTATAAATGATGTACTATATATGTTTTCATATATGTAAGCAGGGCATTATAGTTGTATATAAAATATATATGTTCGTAAGTTTGTGCATAATTCTCCACTGCGGCACGGTTATGGCTTATATATGTGTGGCAAACGTGGGTGCCCTTGCAAGTAAAGCTGGAATTTATTTTGTACGTATACCACACTAGAGTAATACCCAATATATGATGATATAATGTAAAATGGAATTAAAATAATGAATTATAAACTTTACTGCATTTCGGACGACATTGACGAGTTTTGTATAGAGGATGCCGTCGATCTAAACACGGGAATAATGGAATAAGTATCATGAAAGATGTCATCCCAGATGACAATGAAGATGATATGACCGGTTGTGAAACAAGTTATCCGGGTGACACATTTCAAATGCCGTGCCAACGCTTGAACGTGCTGATGAATACTTATGGAAAGCATTCAATTAAATTGTGCTATTAATTAGCCTAACATACAGTGAATGTAAGAGTACACAGAGACACGCACGGGTACATTATATGTACAGATAAAAATGGCAGCACATCCCGCACTTTCAGCATCGTTCAATATAATGAACACAGAGTTGGAAAAAAAAAAATTACTGCGGTAAGTCATATTGCTTATTGAACTTATTCGTTTACAAAATAGGCAAATAAATTCGTTTGATAACTCACGAGATATAATAACAACAATAATAATCTAGTTTCAAGACTTTGTTATGCAAACACATTTCATAAAATATCCTATGACGAGTTTAATTCATTGAACTATGGATTGCATGTTCGGGGTAGAACTCTGGACGCTGGGCTGACATGTACTTTGATATATTAATGTAGAATATTTTGATACACGTTCCATTGTCCTTTAATTGAAAATCTTATATAGAAAAAAAGTAGATTCAGTGTATTATGTTTTCTATACAACTATAATCAATATGAAATATTCAGACGGAAGCAACACACTTGCCTTATTTGCCTTTGCTGACCCATTCATTTTACAAAAAAATATTGACACAAGGTGTTTCTTAAGTATTGTCGCTGATTTAAAAAAAACTTATTTAAATCTTCGGCAGTTTATATTGTCCAAAATAACCAGCAGAGAGACTGGATTACAAATTAAGCTTAACAAGTTTGAGGCGATTCCTTCCTTGGGCGTTATGAAATCCGACATTGCATGGTTCTTAGCAATTGAAAAATTGAAAAACAAGTAATGTAAATGACATATTTTTTATACAATAAAAAGTCTTAAAATGGTTAAATGATTTGTCATTTCCCCAAATGACGTAATGCGATAGGTCAGTCAGACAACATGTAGCTTATCAAAACAAGTAGCCAATCAAAACAAGTAGCCAATCAAAACAAGTAGCCAATCAAAACGCTCAAAATGGTATTTCAAGTTTTATGGCTGATTGTTAGCCCGGGTTCGTGTTAACATTTAAGATTAAATACAATCCTAGTTAGTCATTTTCTATCTTGAAGGTTATGTAAAGTTGACAGTATTATAGAGTTTATTAATGGACGGGATTCGACATTTGATATTGGGACCAAAGATAACACCATGTGTTAAAATACATGAAAAAAAAACGAATTTTATTCGTTATAACAAACATCCAATTAAAAAACTTTAATACAAATCGAATTAAATTATTCCCCATTGATTTCACGGTCTCAGAGTTGATAAACATAAGCCCACGATGATTCAATTAAAATTCGTAATAGATAAGCAGTACGTTTAATTACTTGAGTTCACTCACTCATATGTAGTTAATCGTAAGCGAATGTTCAATATGCAATGAAATCTTTGCAAGCCACAGGAGGTTGCCCATTAAATGTAAAGATCAAGTAACTGACTTTTTTTTAATATCTTTCTATTTATACTCAATAATTTAATATCGATTTCATTTAAAAAGCCTTTAATATGCACGAAATTTTGTCTAATAGGATATACAAATAAATATTGTCCCTACATCAACAACAGCTATTTCTCGATTTGACGATTCTCGATCTAAAAGAAATGACTCTCCAAAACGCTGATTTCAAATCGTACATCTTATGCATAATTCCGATAACAACTTATAATAAGCACTCATGATAAATACTCATTTAGAAAAGTACACGTAGCTTACATTTCATATTTATAATGGTTGAGGTGTTGCTTGTAATAAAATACGTCGATTACTGACCTTATTTTCATGGGAAATAAAATTTAAAAAAAAAGCAGAACTTAAATTACGATCACAGTCTTAATTTTTTTACAAGTGAGCTTATAAACACGTGTGTATTTATTTGAAAGGAGAAAATGGGGAAAAAAAACACGAAGTCTACGATTTATTCAACCTGGGTATAGTATAAATATTATCCAGGCACAATACAAGTTGTAAGGGTGTAAAGTGGAATCAGATTGTTCATCTTGCCGACCGTTGGTCCGATATGCCAGTGGGTCTATTGTCCGGGGAAATAAAACATAATAACTCGAAAAACTGTAAGAAGTATCTTCTTTACACTAGATAGATCTCATCAAGGCAAAAGAGCCATAACTCTAGAAAATGTAAAGCC
Source organism: Dreissena rostriformis (assembly GCA_007657795.1). Lineage (NCBI taxonomy): Eukaryota > Metazoa > Mollusca > Bivalvia > Myida > Dreissenidae > Dreissena > Dreissena rostriformis. The sequence continues at coordinate 53,873 of VMBQ01002638.1, forward strand.
GCTTGTTACCTTCATATTTAAATTGTGTGCGGTGGGTGTTCATGTGGATTTATCTGATTGTGTGGACGTACAGTGCACAGGAGCCATAACTATTGCTTCCATAATGGCACGGTTATTATCTTTTTTTTCATACATTACTTTTGCCTGCGGCTTTACCTCTTCTGACACATAAAAGACATGCTTTACTTTTCATTTTTCACAACGTAACATCTCTACATCTAAGTAGTAAAGTAAAGCTTGCTAGGGTTTTTTAGGCACGACAGTTGAAGTTCTTGTTTGATCCTATGCAATTCATAGGTGTCTACTATCACACCTGGAACTGACCATCGGAAATATGCGCAATATCAAATGTGTAATCAATAATACGAATATTAAAAATAAGAATAGTCTCGGCGACTGTTCAAAAAAAAAGGAAAAAGAATAAACATTATGTCTTGAACTGAATAGATGCTGTCTTTATTCTTGACGATTTAGTATTAAATCTAGAAAAGACGTCGTTAGGTTAGAATGTGTAACACCACCGTAACAGTTGGACAATGTCAACATGCAAAACTTGTGTGAAATGTATTGTCGACTATATTTTCGAATGTGTTGTATGTTTTTTTTGTTAATGTAACAATTACAATTTATCAGAATTATGAAACTTCAGAGACATCACCAAGAGATTTACGTGTTGAAACATCCACTGGTCCTTAAGAGCATGTGGTCGGTTTACTTATAAACACAGAACACAAAGAACACTCGCTTTCATTTAAACATGGATTCCTAGTGCAAAACATTTGGGATTAATAAGATAAAATGCTTTGCTCTACATTTTTAAAGCTCGGAAAATATCAAAATGCGTTTATAACTGTTATAATTGAGTTAATAGATAATATTTGAACACTTAAATTCACTAGAACAACGAGGTGCATTTTGCTTAGACAACAATAGACTACTAGCAAAACAAAGGAATTCATTAAAATAACACGTCGACATCCAAGAATAAAGGGTCTTGTTAATATTACGTCGATAGGATTGCGAATCGAATGAAATGAGTTGCGTCATGCGAAAATGGAATTAATGCCATATGCGGCCAGCACAGCTTCTGACCAGCCTGCGCAATCGAACAGTGTGGCCAGGAGCAACGCTGTCCGCTACAACGTCACGCAAGGTTTCGTGGTCTCATTAGCGGGTAGGGAGCAACGCTTTCCGCTACAACGTCACGCAAGGTATCGTGGTCTCATTAGCGGGTACGGAGCAACCATGTCCGCTACAACGTCACGCAAGGTATCGTGGTCTCATTAGCGGGTACGGAGCAACGCTGTCCGCTACAACGTCACGCAAGGTTTCGTGGTCTCATTAGCGGGTAGGGAGCAACCCTGTCCGCTACAACGTCACGCAAGGTTTCGTGGTCTCATTAGCGGGTACGGAGCAACCCTGTCTGCTACAACGTCACGCAAGGTTTCGTGGTCTCAATAGCGGGAAGGGAGCGACCCTGTCCGCTTCATCGTCACGCAAGGTTTCGTGGTCTCATTAGCGGGTAGGGAGCCACGTTGTCCACTACAACGTCACGCAAGGTATCGTGGTCTCATCTGCGGGTAGGGAGAAACCCTGTCCGCTATAACGTCACGCAAGGTTTCGTGGTCTCATTAGCGGGTAGGGAGCAACCCTGTCCGCTACAACGTCACGCAAGGTATCGTGGTCTCATTAGCGGGTAGGAAGCAACCCTGTCCGCTACAACGTCACGCAAGGTTTCGTGGTCTCATTAGCGGGTATGAAGCAACGCTGTCCGCTACAACGTCACGCAAGGTATCGTGGTCTCATTAGCGGGTAGGAAGCAACGCTCTCCGCTACAACGTCACGCAAGGTTTCGTGGTCTCATAAGCGGGTACGGAGCATCCCTGTCCGCTACAACGTCACGCAAGGTTTCGTGGTCTCATAAGCGGGTAGGAAGCAACGCTGTCCGCTACAACGTCACGCAAGGTTCGTGGTCTCATTAGCGGGTAGGGAGCAACGCTGTCCGCTACAACGTCACGCAAGGTTTCGTGGTCTCATTAGCGGGTAGGAAGCAACCCTGTCTGCTACAACGTCACGCAAGGTTCGTGGTCTCATTAGCGGGTAGGAAGCAACGCTGTCCGCTACAACGTCACGCAAGGTCTCGTGGTCTCATTAGCGGGTATGAAGCAACGCTGTCCGCTACAACGTCACGCAAGGTTTCGTGGTCTCATTAGCGGGTAGGAAGCAACGCTGTCCGCTTCAACGTCACGCAAGGTTCGTGGTCTCATTAGCGGGTAGGAAGCAACGCTGTCCGCTACAACGTCAGGCAAGGTTTCGTGGTCTCAGATGCGGGTAGGCTACGCTGTCCGCTACAACGTCACGCAAGATATCGTGGTCTTATTAGCGGGTAGGCTATGCTGGCCGTTATGGACATCCTCGGGTGATTATCGTATAATGGCGAGCAGCAACTAATCATTAACTTTACATCTACTTGAATTTTTCATTAATATATAATTAATTATACGGAAATAAAAACGATAACGTAACTTAACTTAAAATATGTTTGAGAGAAAATGATTTTGTATGTGCATTATTACTTTATAATATTCATAATGCATTTGATATGGGCTTTATAAACGTACACCATAAAATCTTAAGCTTCAATTGAGTCCAACTACGTGAACTGCCATTCTTTCTATATATTTGCCAATCACCTAAGAAGCGGAATAATACACACCAAGTAGATATTTTTTCGGGGATGTCCATTATCGTTTAAAGGTTTCTTTTTCTGAAAGACTTTTTAAACATCTGATGTCAGCTGTCTGGAAAAGCGTCTTTTATGTTATATGTAGGTTATATACTAATAACTGGTTTAAACGTTCTAGAATCTCGTGTCTTATGTGATATTAGTAGCAATTACCATTTGGTGCATACGCTTTTTTAATAGTCTCTGGTGATTGGTCCTATTAATTCATAAACAGCGTATTTTATATGAATGTCGGCGTTTAAATGCTAATTAAAAAGCATCAAACTTCGATATTATGTTCGATTGAACGCACAGAAAAAAAACTCGCAACACAATGTTCAAGAATGCGTTGGCGTTCTAAGAAACATTTGATCGTGAAGACATTGTTTGATTGTCTACAAGTGAACTGGGCATAATGCATGTGCGTAAAGTGTCGTCCCAGAAATGCATTAAGCCCCGTTTTCCCTGAAAGCAGCCAATCTGTTCAGATTTCAATGATAAACACTAGACTGGCCAACGTTGTCTTACAAGCTGTTAAATACACACTATGTAGTGTACCAGTGAGAACAGGCAGATGGGGTGGTTATTGTCGTCTGCTAAATGTAACTGCAGTTATCAACACAGGCAGTCATGGGTTACGGGCCAAACCGTAGCTAAGCCATACTGATTTGCAAAATTGCGTCTGTATCATTTGTGAGCTTCGCTCACAAATAAAAATCGGAAACATGTGAACATTTTATATATTTTCGCACTTAAATTTGCGCCTGTCTTATACATTATGGAAAACTCATTTAAAATGTTTAGATGAGTAATTCCTCCTTTATCTGTGTACGTAAAATGTTAATATGTTTTCATTACACAATGAGTTGATATGAACCATCAATCATTTTCACGTTTTAACCATGTGTTTGCATAATTTAAGTATGTTTTATGGAAATTGCGATAGCCAATTCTTGGGTCAGCAGTGTGGACCAGCAATATGAACTACTTCGGTCCGAATTGCTTTCGTTTACAAATGATATACTACATGATGTTCAAACATGCAGTACATGATAGTTTGTATAAAATAAGATATGTGCATACGTGTGTGCACATAATTGGTATTATCTTTCTACGTTTATTGCACTAGATTAATCCCAAATATACGATGATTGAATGCAGAACGGACTGGCAGTAATGTACTGTATGGTATCATTTCAGCAGACATTTAAGTGTCATGAAAGTTTTCGTCCGAGATGACAACGTAGATGATATGTCCGGTATTGACACCAGCTATCCGGGTGAAAAATTCAAATACCGTGCAAAAGTTGGAACGTGCAGACGAATAAGTATGGAAATTTAATCAAATTGTGCTGTTAATTAGCCACGCAGTATGTCAATGTAAGAGTACAAAGAGAACCGCACGGGGTCAAAACGTGTACAGCTTACGATGGGAGCACATCGTGAACCTTTAGAACTGTTTAATACAATCAACAGACAGTTGGAACAAAATAAATGCGGCGGTAAGTCATTTAGCTTATTTAAATAATACGTATACAAAATAGGCTTATAAATACTAATATTTACAAAACCAACAATTAAAAAAAAATATATATTATTATTATTTATTTTATTTTTTATGTCCTTCCGCTTATTATTATTTTAATCATAAGAACTTTGATTAGAAAGCAAAAACATCTCGTTGTTAGTAACTGAAATTGCATTATACTCAGCCTTAACGTCTTTATTATATGATACAACTATAATTTATATAAAATATTCAGGCGGTAGCAACAAACTTGGCTTATTTGCTTTGGCTGACCCATTCATTTTACCAAAAAGAATTGACATGAAATTTTTTGCGAGTTTTGTCACTGATTAAAAAAATAAAACTTCGGCAATGAAATGTACATAAATAACCTACATTTATATTGAATTTCAAATCAAGCCAAACATGGCGGAGAGTGTCGTTCCTATAAAGCCTGTGCAAACTGCACAGGCTAATCTGAAACGAAACTTTACGCACGTGCGTTAAACCCCATTTTCACAGAGCGAGACTCAAAAGTGTTTATTCAAGAAGATTAATATATTTTTAAAACAAAGTGAAAAGACTGTCAATAGGAGAAAAAGCAGTTGCCTTTGATATCTTAAAATCAATGGGGTCAATTGTCGACTTATTTGTTAGCCACGCATTGATATTTTGTTTTAAATATTGGAATGCCAATGCTTATTTCATATTTATTTTATTTTATAACATTTTCAGAGATGTCGAGCAAGGAACAAAGACGTCGTGTTGGCATAGTGGGAACCGGAGACTTTGCAAGAGCGCTAGCAAAACGACTCTTTTTCTCTGGATATGACGTCATTCTGGGAAGCAGAAAACCGGAAAAGAAAGCGATGTCCGCCATTGACCAATTTCTGTGCAATGTGAAACTTCTTTCCGTCGAAGAGTGCATTAAAAGCGCGTCCATCATTTTCCTTGCTGTCCATTTCGATAATGTCAAGGAGCTTCTCACAGAACACATCGAGAAACTGGAAGGAAAGATTCTGATCGACGTCTCCAATAGAGACAGACCAAGCAGCGTCACGTCGAACGCGGAACTCGTCCAGAAAATGGTTCCCCGCTGCAAGGTTGTCAAGGCGTTCAACGTCATATCCGCCTACGCGATGAAGAACGACTACAACTCGAGCAGTAAACAGGTCTTCATTGCTAGCAACAGCGAGGAAGCGCGGGATGTGGTTGCCAATATTGCGAAGGACATGAACTTCCGACCAGTGGACTTTGGTGGGTTATTCGCTGCCCGGAGAATCGAAAAACATCCACTTAGGCTATTTCCGGAATGGAGAGGCCCACTAGGATTTGCGGTTGGCGTGTTAAGTGTGTGGCTAATATTCCTCATCTATATCTACTATATTGCGGAGTCCGTGTACAAATGGGAGCAACTATTCGTCAAAGTGCTGAACAAAGCTTTTTGCATGACAGGTATAACTACGTTGTCAGTGACATACTTAGCCAGCAGTTTTGCGACTGTTTTTCAGATATACTACGGTACGAAGCATATACGTTTCTCGCGGTGGCTAGATAAGTGGCTGAAGAATCGTAAGCAACTAGGTCTCATATCCTTTGGGCTGATATCAATACACGTGATCATGTCAGTGCTCATCATGTCTCCGACGTACCTAAGTTCTTGGTACCACAGTACCACAGTCACAATTCCCGCGAATCTCACCGCTCCGTTTCAGTTCAAGCAGACTAAGTGGATGAACTGGAAAGGGGAGGCGGCCTGCTTGATTGGCATCATAGCCTACGTGGTTCTTTGTTTCATCTGCGCCACCACTTTCCCGTCTGTTACGGACACGTTAAACTGGCGAGAGTGGAGGTTCGCGCAGTCCAAGATGGGACACGCTGCTCTGCTGCTTTCTGTTGGACACGTTCTGGTCATGGGGTTACCAGGGTGGCTGTCGAAGCCGCATCTTATTTACAAATCTATCACATTCCTGTGTTCTATTTTACCGTGGATAACCTTATTACTGAAGCTTATATTTTCTCTTCCATATGTGGACCGGTACGTGATGAAGTTACGCAAAGGTTGGGAGAGACACGAGAACAAATGTAGAGCGGGAGGCGCTCGGCCCGTAAAGCAAGAGGTGAACGCTGCTTTTGACATTAACGCGAGATATCGGAAGTCGTGCACGAACACATGCCCTGATGACCCAATGCCGATGATAAACGTTGGGAGCTCGGTGTACATCATTGCTAGTGGGAAAAGTGTATAAGAAATTATTCCGTAGGCTTTGATCAGAATGTTTGAGAAATAGGACATAATAATTTATATTTGTGCACATAGCAAAATACTACAATCCATATAAAAAAAATANATATGGTTTATACTCTATTACACTTTATCACACTTATTAGTCAGAATTAAATTATATTGAAATATGGACATAAAAGTGCTAAAAGTGCACTGGATAACCCGTAAAGATTTGACGAAAGATCGTACAAAACTTATTTCCAACGGGGACATGGTTGAAAGCAAATACGTATTGGACAATTAATCGTGCAATTTTAAGTGTTTTATTGTTCTGAAACATGTCAATAAAATATTGCTTCAGTTAAATTGATATCAACTTTAAAGTACTCAACTGTATGATCTAGCTGGTGTTAACCTGACATATCAGGTAATATTTTCGTCTTTCTTGATGGGCCAAAAATCAACCTCCCTTTTAAAAACGTATATATTTTCCTCAAAAAGTAAACCAAAATGCCCATAAAGAAAAAAAATAAGTTTATTTAAAAATATGCAATGTAATCAGATTTTTTTTTTTAATTTAGTAAAGCAAGTCATATAATGTTATGTACTCAATGCCTGTGATTATTTTTGATAAGGGTATCTAAAGGGAATGAACATTAATTTTTTTAAGTAAAAACAAATATTCGTAAAGGCTAATCAGGGACGACACTTTTATGGTACTTTTTGTTTAAAGGAAGTCTCTTCTTTGAGCGAAAATCCAATTTATGCGAACAGTTTCGACCCTGATAAGTCTGTGCACAGGCAAATCTGGGACGACACTTTACGTTCATGCGTTAAACCCCTTTGTCCCAGAGCGAGGTTTAATTGTATTGATTTGTTGTTGACAAATACGAAAAGTAAAGTTCCAATACAGTGTTCCCTACTGTCAATTGTTGTTGTAATGTAAATCTGCCTACAATTTTTACAGTTAGCATTACATCGATGAAATGTTTATGTAATATAGGTCAACGTTTAGTTATATTTACTTAATTGTTCGTAGACATGTGGGCCTTGTTAGTAAAAAATAAAACCGCAGTTCGGTAAATTCTGGATGCCCTCTCTTATTATGGATTCTTATGGCACTTCATTATTGTGTGACACTTTAATTAAGATCGCTTTTAGATTCACTTTCAAAAGAAATCGTTCATCACCTTAATTAGTTGAGAATGTATCATGGCTGATAAAAACACTGATCAAAGAGCGGCGAGCTTCCTTAAGCGAGAATAAAACAATTGTATTCATGATCAATTATTTTTAATAATAAATTGGCACTTATGATATAAGTGTTTATTTGCGGATCCTTTGTAACGAAAGAGACAAAGCTTGTGTTAAATGCAGTAAAAATATGCACTAAATACATCTTCCAATCAACAGAATACAGAATAGTTTATTCAGATTAAAGCATGTACAACTTAACGTCATTTACATACATATACAATAACAGCATGCGTTTCAAGTAAATGCAAAACATACATCATTACGAACAAAGATCCATCTACATAACCAAGCAATTAACATGTGTTCGTGTTTAGTGAGAATGTTAATATATAGAGGCCACATAAATGTCAGCCGTAGTTTAATAATTGCAGTAATTCTGAACTCTTTTTTTTTGTAAAAAAATACATTTATTACAAACTACATGTATAAGGTATTTTCTTTTAATAAATTCAAAGCTTGAAGTTTTTTTAATAGGAAAATACATTAATGTTGAGTCAAGACATATAGTCGCATAAATCCAACATTATGGGCGTAAGTTTTGTTTCATTTGTAGTAAACTAGTTTTAGAATTATAGGGTTGGGAAATGCTTTCGTCAACAACACCGACGAAAGCTTTAATGAACCATTATTCTGATCTTATTTCGGAGTGCTTGAGAAACAGTCTTTAGTATTGAAATGTCTTGGTGCTCATTAAAAACAAATAGCAAAATACAGCGAGTTCTATTTGGAACGAAAGTTCTTATACAAATGGGATATATTCTGAACGGAAATGGCTGACAAATGTTTGTTCTTGTCGATTTCGCTGTTTGATGTGTGTTAAGATGACTGTGACGGTATATTTCTGTTAGGCAATGTATTATATAATGAGAAAGAATTAGATAGAAGAGTCTTAAACATAGAAACATCATTCAAGGCTTAAACCGTTCTACTGTTGTTTTTTCCTGATAAGATTGTGTGTCTGGGCAATTGGTTAACAGAGATCGAAATAAAAAAGAACACCGGTTCACGGTAACCAAATAGTTTTAACCCATGTATGCCTAGCGTCTAGAAAAAAAGGCCTTGGCAAACAGCGTAGACCCAGATGAGACGCCGCATGATGCGGCGTCTCATCAGGGTCTGCGCTGTTTGCTTAAAGGAATTTCTGTAAGAAATATTCTAAATATAGAAAAAAATATACTAGACATCCCTAATTTTGGAAATAAATTGATCCAATTTACAAGGATGGGAGAGTCCACTAGGCATAAATGGGTTAAAAAGTCAAAGCTGGACCCACACGATTTTGGAATCTACGCCGGGCGGATAAGTACACATTACATTGCACAGAATTTTCAAATTTAATGTGCAGACCAAGGACAAACGGACACAATTGTGTTGACACAAACATGTGATAAGTTAAACATTTGAATCGTATTTTATCTATAAGGATACAAACGTGAGTTTATTATCAAAAAATAAAGTTAAATAAATAATCGGTCCTTTATATATTGATATTTTAACAATCTGAATAATTCGTATCATAAGTTTCTTTCTTAGAAAGCCATTTGAACCATCTCTATGTCAAAATACGATTTTATACAATGTGTTGCTCTAACTTACGATACAAATGGATCTGATATCATGGTCGCAATCGAAAATTAATCCAAATTAATGTCATGCCTAGGATCGCCTAGGACCAGATTTATGCCGAAATACGAAAGGTTTATGATCTTCGTTACGATACAAAACGATCTAATACGATCGTTCCAATCGAAAATTGATTCCAGTGAGTCTCGTTTAATATGATTGCAGTGGTCGACCCCAGGAAACGCTTCAGTTTGCGGTATGCTCTTCTAAATTTTGACAAACATTTCACCAGAAAGCAATGTAGGTCCATATTTTTTCATAAATAATAATTGTTAAATATGGTAAACATACGATTTCACTATTGGCATTACTGATCTCGCCTCAATTTTGTTTATGTAAACGATATCCATTTTTGATATTCAATGATTCACTATTATTCTTTAAAATGCAAACATACCTCAATTTATGCCAATCGCTTTCTTCATTCTTTCTGTTGTCAAACATAAGTTAATATTCGTCCAATATGGGCAACAACTGTGATTTGTCACATACATGGAAACCCGTTTTAGAGCGATGTAGTCTCACAAGATAAGGAGAATATCAAATGAGCCTCGTTCTGAGAAAACTGTTGAATGCATGTGCGTAAAGTGTCGTCCCATATTAGCCTGTGCAGACCGCACACGCTAATCAGGGACGACACTTTCCGCTTTTATGGATTTGTTTTGTTTAAAGGAAGTATCTTCTAAACGAATATCTAGTTTAGGCGGAAAGTGTTGTCCCTGATTAGCGTTTGCGGACTGCACAGGCTAATCTGGGACAACACTTTACGCACATGCATTAAGCCCAGTTTTTCCAGAACGAGGCTCAAATTCATAGCATCTATACGGTGGCACTTGACATATCTGCCAGTGATACATAGTACTTAGACAAGTTTGATCAATACCGGGAATCGTCACTGAAATAGCTAGGAGAATTAGCATAACAATCTTGCAAATCTGTAAGCAAGCATGAAAGTTTGCATGAACACTCAGTTTGATATGCACTTTTGATAGAAATCGTTAGCCACTCAAAAATTAAAAATGGCGGCCATTTTCAAGATGGCCGCCATTTCCGATTCAATATATACAGCCATGTTAAGTATAGCTTAAGCAACTGTGCGTAAAAATTGTGCAAATCTTCCATTTAGCATGACATTTGGTATAAACACTAAGTTTGATACACACTTTTGATAAAATCCTTTATTAAGCCAAAAATTCGAGATGGCGTCCAGTTACAAGATGGCCGCCATTTCTGGTCTCAATTTATGTGAACAAGTTTGGCAGCTTATATAATTATGCAAAATAATCTAGAAAATCAGTAAGGAAACATGCAATTTGGTATGAAAACTCAGTTGGATGTGCGTTTTTTATAAAACCTTTGAGCCACCCGAAGATAGAAGATGGCATCATTTTTTTTTCAACATGTCAGCCGTTTCCGGTCTCATTTTAAACTACCGAATGTTTACATTTGATACAATAATTCGAGAAGGCGCTCTATTGACTAATGGTAGGAAATTGAATGTGACCAAAACTCCTACAAAACAAACCCACAAACCATATCAAAAACTAATAGACAAGTATAATTAAGCATAGCCGAGTTATATTCTTTTGATAAATTACTTTCTTTAACAACAATTTGGCATACCTATATTTACATAACCGTTTTGAAACGTCACTATGAAATGACGAATAAGAAATTCGGCTAACCAATAACGATTTTCAGCTTACATTATATTTTGAAATCAATTAATTGTATTTTTGGAAAATCCGTGTTAACCTTTTGCGTAGTTCGTTAAAAAATATGCATGTTTTTTTAATGTATAAATAAGTGAAAGGTTACGTAAGTTGAATAATTCGCATAGTGAACTAATTGGAAAGTATATGTCTCTTAGGAATGTTGTCATTCAAAAATGGAACATAACCATGCACAAATCTAATTGATTGAATCGGAAAACAATTCATTGCTGTGGCCAATATGTATCCTGATGAATAGTAAACATTTGAGATGTCACAGTATAAGTCAGTAATATTGCTACAGCCATACAGGTGCAGTTGGTTTTTAGAAATCCTTTTACGCACATCCTGCTCTGATAAAATTTATCAGTTCTAGATTACGGAATCAAAAACACAACAGGTAAAGTTATACATTGATACTGTTAATATATGGATGTTTGGTGACGCGTAATGCAACATGATACACATAATTAACCTGATGCAACTCCTTGACTTGTTATTTAATTTCAGTCATGACGATGTTTCAAATGATTATGTACCTTAGTGTCTCTTTCCCACTCTATCTGAGTCATTTCATCAATCCTCTTTTAAGTCTAATTGGTTCAGTGTGGCATGATGGCTATATGTTATCTTATTTTATACGCTGGTATGGGAAATGCTAGTTTTATCATAACCATCTGAACAGAGCAGAAGGCTGTTTTAATAGAAATTGCAGAAGGGGCAATATCAAGGTGAGACAAAATAGAGTATTACATAAAAAACCTAAGTCCCATGTTCAAGGTCACACTACAGATTGAGGAAAGTTCGTCCTTTATTAAGTATTCCCCTGTAATGTGTAATCTTTATATGCACATTTTAAGCAAGTTATTACATTATTTCCCCACAATCATTGTTCTGATAAATGGAAAGGGTATTTACATATACATAATAGTATGTTTCATGTCATTGAATTTACATTTTCTGAGTATTTTACATTAAGTATTAAATATATATGTGAACTACATAACCCAATTCAAGAGATGAATCATGCAAATAAAAACGATATCCATATTGCCATAAATAGAAACAAGATTAAACTAAAGCTTCTCGAGCTGGAGACAACCTTCTTGTATCTTGTTGACGTACCTCTCATCGCTGAAAGCCTCTTCAGGCTAAAGGCAAAACAATATCGATTACATGTACGGGGTATGACCTACTCATCTACACAGACACAATTCTCTTTTTAAATCATATTAGTTATCAACTTTTAACTGCCGAATATATACGAAAGAGGAAAACGATACCTCGAATGGGAATAATATACGATGAGTGACTGTGGTAACGTTTACATGTAACAAACAATTTCAGATATGTTAATGGGCTTTTTTATAGAAGCAATTGTGAAGGAGAATGATATATGTAGTGTTTGCTTTATATCCAACGCATGTGTACTGTAGACAACAAGGCGCCTTGCGTGTCATTAAACATCATAACATCATAGTTACATAATGTTTATCCCCGATAAAATTGCAGAGTCGTAGAGAAAACAGACACCTTTATTGCGTGAATTTAGAATGTTGAGTTCAATGTGGTTTTACATGTCGCTATGTGGGTTTGGATTTCGCATTCTTATCGCATGTAGATATCATCTGTTTCAATACGACATACATGTTACTAGTGATACTTGTATTCAGCCATGAAACCATTTTATGGTGCATGCTTCATTTATAATGACTTTATAACACGCATATATAGTAACATTATGTCACAGTAAAACTTTATTGTGATATATACGTACATCTGTGGTTCACAATAATTGTGCAAATTGCGAAAATTTCGATACAAATGTACAATATTTCACATTTAAATGTCAAAAAAGAATAAATTGTATCTTTTTAACGTTCTTAACAACAAAGCAACTGAAAAAATGTTTGTTTTCATTTGTCTCTGAGTGCAAATACCTTGATTTTCAAGAAAAACTGTATAAACAATTATGCGGCCGCCATTTTGGAAACAAAATGGCCGCCATTTTATTTTTTTTGTGATTAACGTTTTTTTTAGAAAGAGCACATATTAAGGTACATTCATGGAAAGTTTGGTGCTTGCTTACAAGTTTGCAAGATTTTGCTGATAAATGGACCTAAATCCCAAAGCTAAAATGTTACATTTTATCATACATCAATAATAAAGATAAATTCGTAAAGAGAAAAGACACACGCTTCTTTGGTCAAATGACATAAATGTGTGTGATAGCTTTGTTATCGCAAGTACACAGAGCAGTCATTACGCAGCCGTGTACGCATATATATGAACCTTGCTCTGGTAAAACGGTGCTTAACGCATGTGCGTAAACTGTCGTCACATATTAGCCTGTTCATGCATGCAGCTGAATGACGTTATTGCTTCAATAACTTGCGTATAAATTCTGCTACATAAAACTTATATTGTTTGTTGCATTTGAAGTACAAATTATTCATCGTGTATGCTTCTCAATGGTTATTGTTAGTCCCTTCATGAGTACCATATCATTTTGACTGTAATTTACACTTGCTTTTAACCTTTTGTGATTGCTTACTGCAATATGGAAATGTGTATGAGTTATACTTCTATCAACATTTTGCGCTTGCCTGAGTACATTTGATTATGTTGCTACTAAATGTAGGGGCGATTTATAGCCTCGTTAATCTTATAAAAGGAGACATCTCTGGCAGGCCGGGTGTAAACTACATCGGTCGAAACAATAATATTGGCACGCGAACTGGTTTTGCTGGTAGTACATTCAGCAATATTATGTATTCCTTAAGAATAATTATTCAACTGACAACAAACCAAAGAAACTTTAAAACATAGATTTTGTAAATTTTTACGTTTGCTAATGTATTATTAAAACTATAAATAAACGGACTATAATTGGTGATGGTCTCTTTAAGTGCTACTTTTACTAAATAATTTGTTAAACATGTTCTTATTGTTACTTAGGATATGATTTTAATTCCACTTTATAGTTCAAGTCTTAAATTTCAAAAGATTTAATTTATAGTTTCTTAATTACCTTAAATGATTTCTTACAGTCAACAGTTTAAATAGAAACTGTGACGTAATTGCACATTGTTCTTAAGGGACACACAGTAACAAAACACAGTTCGTTTATATGTTCATCGCGATTTATTTCTGTTGAATATTTTCTAATACAACGCTTGCTAATGTTCGTGAAATACAATCTAACAGCACGGCGGCCAATATGGCCGCCACGTCAAGAAAGCGTGACTGCTCTTCCCGATTGTCAAACTTGGACTGTAGAATAATGATCCCCCTTACAACAAAACACAGCATTTTATTCTCACTAGGTTAATAAACATAAAATTTAGATATGTCTTATCCCATTCTTGATTGGTTGACTGTTCTCTTCCCCCGATTTACTAAACCCACCCCTTCGAATAACTCTTGTTGATTGGATGGATAGCTCATGCATGTACCACATGTCCCAGCAGAAATTATTTACGTTTGACCAATATGTCCTATATTCCCAATAATTGAACTACATTGGGGAAATGAAACCACACTTCTATAATCAATTATGCAAACTTCATTGCCTATCCCATCCGAACTTGCATTTGTTATGTACCTTTGGGAAATGCTTAAGGTAATCAAGAATTCTATTTATGAAATTATGGTTGGACCTGCGGCTATGTTACACAACCTTCCTTCTTAATTTTATTTATTTATACTTCATGGTATAAATAAAACATTTAAATTTAACTATCTAGCTACGAAGTACATGAAAAGATCGTTGATATTAATGCATGCATGCTAACAAAAACTGCGGATATAATACGATTTTGACAAACGTCTCTGCTGAAATAAATAAGTGTTGCTATTGTTGTACAATATTAATGTCATTCAATGACTGGAATAACATCAATGACCAATAACATTGATCCAATTTCGTCTGTAACGTCAGGTGTTGTTCCTGGCACGTCGAGGATCTTGTCCGGTATTGACGTCGTGCGTTGTTCATGGCACATCAACGGTTTTGTTCGGCTGTGACGTCATGCGTTGTCTATTTATTGTGTTGTTCAATTTTTACATCAGGCTTTGACTATGGCCCAAATAAGATGTTGTTCCGTCGAATGCGTTGTTGTGGTTGTTGTTGTTGTTAAGATTATCGAATTGTCGTTTATGTCCAGGCTGATTCTCACGTAGTGGGCGTCGCTCGTCTGCTTACTAGGGCTCACACTGCATAGCTGATTCATTGTTGTTTCCGTTAAAACCAGCATTGTTGTCATCTGCGTTCTTGTTGTTTTTGTTCCAACGTCATCGTTGTTCTTGGGACATGAAGATCTTCGCTTGGTCACGATGATTGCAAGGTGTTAACTATGGCAGCTTCCCAGATGGCTTAGACCCCGGATATATAAGGTTTAATCCAGATGCGTTATCTACGCACGTCAAACAGTTGAACCGCTGCATCAACGCCATAGCGTTAACGTCAAAGTCCAGTTGTTTCACTTTCGTCCTTCGAAATTTTCTGACGTCGGGTTATCTTCTAGCAAAACGACCATGCGTTTACTTTAAGAGTAAAAGCTATGATGTCCCCATGCTTTTTATGTTCTTTAAGTTCTGGCTTCACTCCATTGTGGAAGGCGTTGTGTCGCGATGTCCATAATTCAGATAAATAGTCTTGAAAAATAGATATTTCATTTGCGTTGTGTTGATACATATGTCAATGCGTCAGTTATTCAAAATAATGGCAAACATTCAGAAATATCCCCCTTTATGTAATCTAAAAATAGCGTCATGAAAACCTATTCTAATGTTTTAGTAACAACAACATTAATTACATCAATTAATAGTGAAACACTACCTCAACAAATACATAATATCTTGATATATTGACATTTTTCGTACATGTATGCATCTCGGAAATTCTAGACTTGATTTAAGAAATAATCGACGGGTAACCGTTGGTTATTGCGGTAATAACCAACGGTATGGAGTTCCGATGCGTAGGAATTAAACCACGAGGGCGTAGCCCGAGTGGTTTGATAACAAGCATCGGAACGACATACTGTTGGTTATTACCGCAATAACCAACGGTTACCCGTCGATTATTTCGATTCTNGATCTTGTGACCTGTTTGTTTACAATGTTCATATATGGCAGAAGAAGTTCGTGTAAGGTGTTCTTTCAATCTAGTGTCTAATTGTCTCGCTGTTTCACCTACATAGTCATTTTTACAGTCCTCACATTGGACATGATAGATCACACCACATTTCTTCATCTTGTCTGTTTTGTCTTTAACTTTGGTGAGGTTCTGTCTGATGGAATTGAATGGTTTGTGGAAGATGTGACTGTGACGTCAGTTAGCCAGTGATCAGCTGATGAAGAAGATGTGATATCTTCGAAAATTCCAAGGTAAAAAAATTCGACTCTGAGTCCAAGAATTTACTCAATAATGCATCAACCAGAGCAGAGAAACCTCCACGAGCGTACCTCCAACATATTTTCTTTATTATAACAATAAACAAAAGTATTGTTATGTACCTTTGGGAAATGCTTAAGGTAATCAAGAATTATATTTATGTAATTATGGTTGGACCTGCGGCTATGTTACAAAACGTACATTGTCAATATCTCAAGGAAATCAGCTGTACGGCTTTCAAATGCGCATATGCACACGCTTGACGTAGGATGCGCATACTTCACAATAACGCTGTAAAAAAGAGATAATTTGAGCCTCGTTCTGGGAAAACCGGGCTTAATGCATGTGCGAAAAGTCTCGTCCCAGATTAGCCTGTGCAGTTTTTAAAGTGTGAATTTTCACACTGTTTACATCATCTACAAGCTTGAGTGGTTTCTCAATGACGTACTCACTGTATCGAGTAGAAAATATACCATGTAATTAATTATATGTAAGCAGTGTATTAAAGCATTTAAACTTAGAGCCGATAATATATAGATTTATGAAAGTGTTTTTTTTTTCCCACAACTGACATTTTGTATATAATAGCTAACTGCATTTTTTTTAATCAATTAGGGATTTTAAACATTCACTTAACTTTTGTTAAAACAGAAAGAGCTTTCTCTTACACCAAACATTCTCACAAAAATTCATATATGTGTACAAAATGCATAAACATGTGGTTATTTTGACGCATGTGTATTGTGTATTTATTATGTTTTTGACGATGAGCTGTATATGCTTAAAATGCAAATAAACTATCTGTTCTGTTCTGTCCCGAGTAGAAAATACACCATGTCATTTATTATATGTAAGCAGTGTTCACAATATATCCGTATTTTCTACCTGCTTCCATCGGAAGGCGTATAGTCAAGTGGTATAATGCTCGTTAAAGTAACCCACATGTCGCAGGCTCGAGTTTAACAATACTTGTTTATCTCGAATTTATGTATATTGTGTTACATTTTCGTAAATATTTTATTAATTATCTGTAAATATATGTTATGGAGTTTTTGGTATTCTCTATGTGTATTTTTTAAATATTTTCAGAAAAAAATATATAAAAAAAACGGATCACTTCAAATAAAAATTGCAATGTGCTCGAACGAATATGTCGCGTTCTGAGAAAACTGGGCATAATGCATGTGCGTAAAGTGTTACCCAGATTCGCCTGTGCAGTCCGCACTGGCTAATCAGGGACGACACTTTCCGCTTAAATTGGATTTTTGATAAGAAGATACTACGTTTAAACGAAAAATGTCATAAAAGCGGAAAGTGTCGTCCCTGGTTAGCCTGTGCGGATTGCACAGGCTAATCTGGGACGACACTTTACGCACATGCATTATGCCCAGTTTTCTCAGAACATGACTCATATTGCTGAATGCGATGCGTCGCTCAATCCTTAAGTTAGCGTGGGCGTACACAATCAAAATTGCAAAAAAAAACATGCCATGTGTGGACCACTTTACTAATGAAAAAAAAAACATGAATAGATAGTTCTACAGTAAAACCTTTATAATACATTTAAAAAAGAATAACCTGGAATAAACTAATTAAACGATTGTTCGCGCAAAACAAATTATCCCATTGGCCTATGATAGCACGTTACGACTCTTTTCGCTTAGACTTGGTATAGAATAAACTTCATGTAAACGAAAAAATCCATAAAAGCGGAAAGTATTGTCTCTGATAAGCCTGTGCAGACTGTGTACAAGTGCATTAAGACCCATTTTCCCAGAGCGAAGCTCTATTCTTTAAGCGATGATGATGGAGGCGGTAGCTATTGAAACAAGAAACCGTCGGAGACGGGTGATGCTCCCCAAAGGGTTTTTTTTGTCACAATATTGCACTATATATTCAGATAAAAGGAAACGTCTTGAGGGGCATAACTTTGGACAAAAAAATACGATGGATGGTTTAGCAACTTAAAAATTTCAAAGGACCATAACTCTATTAATAAATCATCTAACCAGAACTCACTAATAACATGCGCATCTCCTCAAGGTTGTTAAGCTTCCCATAAAGCTTCATTGAATTCCAGTCAGTAGTTGGGGAGAAATAGCCCGGACAAGAATTGCACTATATGTACAGTTTATAGAAAATTTCAAAGGGCCATTACTCTGTGAAAATTAATCCGACCATAACCGGCTGATAATATGAACATCTCCTGTTGGTAGTAAAGCTTCCCATAAAGTTTCATTGAATTTCCGTAATAAGTTGCTGAGAAATAGGTCGGACAAGAATTGCACTATATGTACAAAGGAACATTTCAAAGGGCCATTTCTCTGTGAAAAATCATTCGACCATAACCGGCTGATAATATGCACATCTCCTGTTGGTAGTGAAGCTTTCCATAAAGTTTCATTGAATTCCCGTAATAAGTTGCTGATAAATAGCTCGGACAAGAATTGCACTATATGTACAATGGAAAATTTCAAAGCGCCATAACTCTGTGAAAAATCATCCCCAGAACCGGCTGATAATATGCACAACTCCTCTCGGTAGTGAAGCTTTCTATACAGTTTCATTGAATTCCGGTCATTAGTTGGTGAGAAATAGCCCGCACATGAATTGCACTATATGGACAGCTAATGGAAAATTTCAAAGGGCCTAACTCTGTAAAAAATCATCCGACCAAAACCCGCTGATAATATGCACATCTCCTCTTGGTAGTGAAGCTTCCCATAAAGTTTCATTGAATTCCGGTCATTAGTTGCTAAGAAATAGTCCGGACAAAAAATGTGCACGGACGGACGCACGCACGCATGCACGTTCAGACGAAGCGGCGACTATATTCTCCCCCAAAAATTTTTGGGGGAGCATAAAAATGAAAGTTGTTTTCGTGGTTATGACAAGTTATAATCGTAGTGATAATAGGGTGATACTCGTGGTGATGGAAGTTATCTCTTGGTAACAAAGGGCTGATAACTAAGATAAACTAAGTGGCAATAATGCAAGTTGTCGTGGTGATGCTTGATGTCATGGAAATACAAACAGAACGCAAGTCATTGCAGTGTGAATTATTCAATGTAAAAAAAACAAACGCGTATTAAGTTATGAATGCGCGAATGCAAGTACAACGCAACAAACAATATTTGAATGGAAGAAACACATATGAAAGATACAGATCAACTTGACATCATAATGCTCTAGTTGCGTCAGTTGAATAAATCGGTGAAACAAACATCCTTACTCAACCTTGAAACTCTTTTCGCTGAAAAGGGTGAATAGAGGTATACAGTTACTCGTTTCACATTCAATTCATGGACGTTTTTGTTTTCTATTTTTAAAGATGTATTTTTTGTCAAGGGAATCTAAGTGAGATTTCGAAACCAATGCTTTTGAGTGTTAATGATATATGTAGATACTATGAATAGTGTCACCAGCAATAGTTTCATATTGCATATGTATTGCATAAATTACATATTATTATGTAAGGAGCACCCGATCTCTTACAATAAATAATAATTTCGTGAACGATATTACACAAACAATCCACATATATTAAGTATCAGTAATTTCATTTGATACCTGTTTTTTTTTGTTTGAAATATGGACAAAGGCATCTAGTAACATTACGGTTGATGGTTATCTATCTTTTCATTTCTTTAGAATATTTAAACGCCCATATATACTTGTATTTCTCCATATACAAGAATATGAATTTATTATGGTTATTATACAAAATTGTACATGACTTTCATAAATGCTATATCCTATATCATATCACTGATTATTTTACTATTTGCTATTTAGCAGGCATAAGACGGCTACACTTAACCATGTTTGATTAGTGACTCGTTAGCCATTTGCATGGCTGGATAGTACTGCAAACATCGAAATATTTCATAATTCAATATACTTAACATTTCATTGTTTTATTTCGATTTAAAACTGTATATACTAGTTATTATGTGCATGTACTATGTGTCACTTAAATAAAATATGAAACTAGTACAAGATACGAAGATCAATACACAATATAACTATATATGAACAATGGTTCAGGTTAATACAAACATAAACAATATATATGGATGTTAACATCAGCAAAAAAAGAGAGAAACTTTATATACATCATTATTTGGTAAAAATATGTTTTGTTACATAGAAGATTCTCCAAGTTGTCCCATCTAGGAGGTAAAAGCGAAGTTCTAGTCAGGAGCCAGGAGTATCGTGTTATCATGATCATTATGTTAAGTTAGTATAATCAGCCAATCTCTAGCCTAGCACCGTAACACGAAATTGCTAGACAGGCGATGTCTGGCCGTACAAAAGACTATTTAGGTGTACTGTATATAATATGTATATCTTAATATAATCGCAATGTAATCATTTAGTGGGTCCCCCACTGTAAAAACATTTTGCAGACTAGTGATGAAAGTCTTGTATGATTGAGGTTGTCATAGTTTATATCAATACACATCCGGATAATATAATTGCACTGCTCAATTAGACTAGAGCAACACGTCTGGTTGAAAGCACTTAGTCCGTTTGTGTCTATTATGGTATTCCAAAACTGTTCACGAGTGTTACAATTCACATTACAGAGCAATATACGATGGTGCACTATATTCGAATTCACTCCATTACAAAGTGCACGTGTATTTATATACGCGGGCATAGTAAGTCACCCAATTACACGCATTGTGTTACTACAGGGAGAGGAGAGTTCAAGATTATTTCTGGCGATAGTCCATAAACCACACACTCCGTCGGACCGTAATATTGTTTAGCCAAGAAAGTGGTACTTCTCTGAACACTCTTGAAACAGATTTATATTTCTTTTTCGTGTAACGTGTCGGCGGAGCATGGCTTTCCACACACTTTTCACCGGGAACAGGCCTTTTGCAATGTATTGATCCAAGACGTGGTGAAGTTCGTACTTGCACAATATCGCACGTATGTCAGGAATGAAATCATGCTGTTGTTTGTCAAAGTGTTCATAATATAAGAGTCTGCTGTTAAACAAATGTTTGGCCATGTATGTATTTGGCAGGCTGCAGAGTTGTCCTAGAAAAACTAGCTTTCTGTAATCAACTATTGTCTCCATAGGCATGGTATGGATAGCACATAAAGTAAAGTTAGTTGCAGTGTGTTGTGGCAGACCCTGTATGTGTGTTAGGCAAAACCTATGAGAGCGTTTTAGCTTAATTATGTCCCCTGTATTTATTGAAGTCCACAGTTCACAGCCATATAATGCTTTAGGCATCACAACAGAGTTATAAACTTTTATAAATGTTGATGGGTTGAGTGCAAGGGGAGATATTCCACTATTAACGATACTCAGATATGTCCCTCGAAGCTTGTTGCACGCGTCATCAACCATTTCCTGTAGAACGTAGAAACGGGTCGCACTTCAAACCGAGGTGAACGTAGGAAGATGCCTCTTGTTGGTTTGTTGGTTTGCACAAACTTTAATATTGGCCATAACTTTTGCAATATTGAAGATTTCAACCTGATATTTGGCAAGCATGTGTATCTCATGAAGTTGCACATTTTGAGTGGTGAAAGGTTAAGGTCAAGGTCATCCTTCAAGGTCAAAGGTCAAATATATGAGTCAAAATCGCTCAAACTTTATCATTGGCCATAACTTTTGCAATATTGAAGATAGAAACTTTATTTTGGGCATGCATGTGTACCTCATAGAGCTCCACATTTTGAGTGGTGAAAGGTCAAGGTTAAGGTCATCCTTTAAGGTCAAAGGTCAAATATATGGGTCAAAATCATAACTATGGCAATATTGAAGATAGCAACTTGATATTTGGCATGCATGTGTATCTCATGGAGCTGCACATTTTGAGTGGTAAAAGGTCAAGGTCATCCTTCAAGGTCAAAGGTCAAATTTATGAGTCAAAATCGCTCAAAAAGGGACATAGTGTTTCACAAACACATCTTGTTTTTTATGAAATTGGAAGTGTTATCATCACCGGGGATTTACATAGTAGAACCATTAATAAATTTGATTGTATTGTATATGATACAATTAATTCCGAACATGATGATGTCGATCATTCACCAGATCAAACCTTTGTCAGGGCCTCAATCGACAAAATACACAAAATACACAATTGTCATGGTATACAATTACTTGATCTTTGTAAGTCCTCTACATTACGCATTATGAATGGCCGAATATGCGATACCTGTAAACACACATTTTTCTCAAATAACGGTTCTTCAGTAATTAATCACCTGTTGACTAAAGAAAGCAATTTTCAATTGTTATGAAACTTTACTGTTTATGATTTTAACGAATGGAGCGACCATGCCCCGTTGCAGTTTTCATTGTATTGTTATAATTAGTCGCCTAGCTACGATTCTTTCACTGATGTTAAATATCAATGGGACGATTCATTTCGAGATGAATTTCGTTCAGGAATTATCTTTCGACTTCCCCTATTGACGGATATTGTTGAAAATATTGATTGTTCTAGTCAACTGTCGAATAACGTGGCTATAGAAAAATTCACTAATACTATCCGAAATGTTGCGGACCCGTTGTTTTCCAAATCTCATGTTTACAATAATAAACCCACGTTCTAAGTTGACACTTGTATAAAACACGCTGATTGGTTTGATAACGAGTGTGTAATTGCTCGAAACCAATACCATTACGCTTTACGATGTTTTAATTTGAATAAGTCTGATTTCACGAGAATCACGTTGTGTGAATTAAAGTCAGTATAAGAAGTTAATTAACAAAAAGAAAATGAATGCATTTAAATAAAAATGAGAGAAATTGAAAGTTTAAAAAGGAAAAAATCCAAGGAATTTTGGAAATATTTTAAATATAAGAACAACATAAATAGCAATTCAATTTCAATAAATGCTTTTAAGGATTATTTTGAAAATTTGAGTAATACAACTTTCTAATAGTAAAAATGCAGAAGCTGAAGAATTTTGTTCAAAAAATGATTTTAATGAAGAAATTTGTACTTTTCCAGAACTAGATCAGCCGGTAACGGTAGATGAAGTAAGAATGCAGTTAAACGCTTTGAATTTTTTATTTTGTTTGAATTTCATTGAATTTACATACATACACACACACACACACACACACACACATTTATATTGTTTTACTGATTTAGTTACCTACTATACTATACTGACACGTGACATTACTGCATTTATTTCAATTGCAATATACGTGTATATGTATTTATATATATATGTTTATATCTATATTGTTTTATTGATTTAGTTACCTACTATAGTAAACTGGCACGTGACATTACTTTATATATGATTATATGCATTAAAGACGATGTACTTATGTATAAGTCTAATAAACTGTCTGTTCTGTTCTGTTCTGCAACACCCCCGTAGGCATCACCACATACACAACATCAGCATCAAAAGGATCGTTACTGATTCACAATTACGTACATCAACATCACACCACCAACACTAGACTCGACTTACAAGCAACACAAGCATCACAAACACAACGCCGCGCAGCGTCTCTAGCATCATCGGCATCGCCATCATCAGCACCACGGGTGTCTACACTGTCGACATCATGAACACCATCGACATCAACAGCTTTACTTCAATTTATACCCGAATCACCACCACCAACTTCAGCATCCTCAACAACATTACCACCGTCATCATCATCATCATCCCTACTACCAACTTAAGCAACCTCAACAACATTACCACCGTCATCATCATCATCCCCACCACCAACTTCAGCAACCTCAACAACATGACCACCGTCATCATCATCATCACCACCACCAACTTCAGTAACAACAACAACATTAACACCGTCATCATCATCATCACCACCACCAACTTCAGAAACCTCAGCAACATTACCACCGTCAAAATCATCATCACTACTACCAACTTCAGCAACCTCAACAACATTACCACCCTCATCATCATCATCACTACTACCAACTTCATAAACCTCAACAACATGACCACCGTCATCATCATCATCAATACTACCAACTTCAGAATCATCGCCTTATTAGCATCGCAACTATCGACACAATCATCACCACAATACCGAACTCTCCGTTTTATGTTGTTTTTTGTTTCGTTTAAAGGAATTTTCTTAGCGAATTTTCAGCTTAGGCGAAAAGTGCCGTCTCAGATTAGCCAGTGCGGATTGCATAGGCTTATCTGGGATGAAACTCTACGTTAATGTAAGCCTCATATTGTGGTAACAAATGTGTAAACCAGATGTATTGTAACATAAAATGCGCATCGTTAGTTTCGTTAGCGGAAGGCGGATGCGATCCGGCATATGACATTATTAACAGAATATACAAGGGATTAAGCTAGGAGGACGTATTTTGCTCAGCTTGGTCAATCAAACACCGACCACAGATTGTAACTGAACAAATATAAGGAATAAAGTTTATACAAAATATAACAAAATTATACATACAAAACAGAATAGTTTATTCAGACTTAGGCATGTAAAGCTCATCGTAATGTACATACTTATACAATAACAGAATGCGTTTGAAGTAAATGTTAAACATACATCATTACGAACAAAGATCAATTTACATTAACAAGAAATAAACATGATCAATTAACATACACAAGAAATAAAACTGTTTTCGTGTTTCGTGAAAATGTTAATACATTAATATGTGAAAACAATACTGTCTGTTTTTATGCTAGCCGGCGCAGTAACAAAGTGGCCAAAGTGATTAATGTTTGAATTCAATCGAGAATGCATATACATACTTAGATTTTCCAACTTAAAAAATGCATATGCATATGAACCCATATTGAATGCGTAATCATGTGAAATGAAAGCTAGTGCTTCGAGGTAAAATTTATCATGATATACAGCTGGTTTGTTCAGTAAATACGATAACAGACGCGGAGGCGGTAATGATTCGCGCATACGAATGATGCAATATCTTGGGATAGGAATATCGTGATTTAGTTTTTGCTTGCATGTGGTTAAAAGGAAATCATATTGATTTAACAGTGATAATTCACTGTTGAAAATACTGGAAATAACAGCGACACTAATCGATAATTATTACCGTTTCACTGTGAAAGATGTAAATGCTTTTACAGCATTGCATTATTCCCGCGAAATTCTCCAGTTTATCGGTTTTTCATGTATGAATTTCAATCTATATTTTATCTGAATTAAGTACATTTAATAAGAGGGTAAACACATTTATTTTCGCCAAAGATCCGATTCTCCAATTGTCTGCATCGCAAGTATACCTAATGACCAATACATATGAGCCACGCTCTGGGAAAATTGGGCTTAATGTATGTTCGAAGTGTGAAGCGTGTGAAGTCCGCAGAGGTCAATCAGAAACAATTATTTCCGTCTAGACTGGATTTTCGTTTAGAAGAGACAGCCTTTAAACGAAAATTTAAACGACACTTTACGAACATGCATTCTGCTCAGTTTTCACAGAAAGAGGCAGAAAGATCAACAAGTATTAAGTCCAGCAAGCGGTTGCAGATTTGAAGGTTTTTTACGTACCGTTAAGTGCTGACGACGAATGGCGAAGACGGAATGCTACATCGTGCACAGTGAGCTAAGCATATTGACAAACGAATTATGTGATTGCGGAATAATAACCAAAGTATAACCCACTACAAACCACTTCAGAATATTTTCAGCCTGCTTTTGTTGTTTAGACCGTAAATTGTTATAATTATAAGTTTATACATTCCAATTGACGCTCACCATTAAACCACTTTTAGAAAATCACATATGTAAAAAGTGCCTTTATTCTTAGTTCCGAATTTCAGAATAAGTAATTGACGATGGACCCTGAATAGGGACCCATTTTTAGCTGATACTTTTAGTACAACGCCTTTTTGGGTAATTGGTTATAAAACGGGTTTTGAAGAGCTTTACAAAATAACAAGCGGGAGTGTTCATGCCTTTAGAAAAAAATATAACATGTTTAAAAAGAGCTTCGTTTATGGCTGATGAAAACATCAAGATGATAAATATTTTCACACTAATTAAAGAAACGATTGAGTGATAATTATCTGTTCATTTGACTAGTATTGTACAATTACCAACCATTTCTGAATGTAATTGTGTGCACGCTGCCTTCTGTTTGCGTGAATAGATAACTCAAACCTTGGTAGTTGAACTATCCTAAGAGAAACGTCAAAAATACGAAAGTTCTTAAGACTCGTGTGATTACTATATTTGTATAACTTGTATACAAATATCTGAACATATCACTTATTATTGTTGCCTCTTTATGTCGAAAGAAAACGTTAGAAACAGTACTAACGTAACGTCAATTTTACGACTTCTCAATAAGGCAGCGGTAATGGGAAACTTTGTATATCTCATATTAACATTATGGACACGCTCTTGATGCAATTATTGAAGTTGCGCGTTCGTAAATCGCCGACATCACTGCAATATCCGATTTCCTGCTTCCGAAATAAACTTCATGACCGAATATGAAATGTCGTTTTGCTAGCCTTTTTGCGAAGTCTTCAGTTCCTAGCGTACCAACTTTGTTCTCTGCTTGACATTTCTGAAATGTTAAAAAAATATCGTAAATATTAAATAAGTATTGTTATTGCAAAAATTACCGTTGAATATTAGTGCGTGAATCATTTAAATCCGTAAAAAAACTCCCCCCAAATCGCATTATTGCAGGTCCATTGCCTTGAAGCCTCGCCCAAGTTGACATACAATGTACATCTTATTGACCGTTGCTTAAATTAATTGTTTAACTAAAACAAATCTTAAAGTAAGCGCTTGATTATTTGACTCCTGGTCTGATATGACAATGTAAAATACTAGTATTCGTTTAAAAAAGAAAGTTTACTACTTAATTGTCGGTGTATATATCGGCATTTGTCAAACGATAAAACATAAATACTAGACATCAATAACATATCCATATATCAATAAGCAAGGACTAAAACTTTTCCCAATAAAGCAGTGCCCGACAATTTGATAATCATTATAATTTAATATTTATGACGCCAAAATACCCTACATTTTGTTACGGTGAAGCAAATCTTGAATATTTTTTGAATTTTTCATAAGCATTGAATTAAACAAAAAAAATGAAAACTGGTTATGTCAGATTATTTGTGGTCATTTAAAAAAACAAACTTTCACAAGTTGCTGCATTTCATATAACAAGTAATGAATGATTTTACAGTTAAATGAAAAAATATCCTGTCTATAGGCTTATCCTTACAATTTTAAGAAATATACGTATTAAGCATTTCATTTCTATTTTCTATGCTCAAGTGTACAATGAGTGTAAACAACTTTCTTTTAAATACTTGTTTTTTATCTGATTTTGGATTACCTTCTGTACGTTGTTTCCGTTAAATTCCGCAAAACACCAACGTTGATAACACAAACTTGTGAGAATGGTCCCAATGTCATAGCAAAAACAGAAAACAATCCAAGTTACCGTCATATAATTTAAAAATGGTTATTGTATGTAAATAGTTTTTACCTAAGGCAAACCTGAAATCATCAACTTAAATGTAGCGTTTTATCGGATGAGTGCTTTGTAATCGCTAAGAACAATGTAATCATGAATGTCATAACGCCCATGAGGTCAAACATGTTACGCCTAATTCCCAATTCAATTCGTCTGCTGATTATTTATGCACATAATTAACGGTCGTAACAATGAATCAGTTTGAGATAAGTTTTTTAGATCATTGATAAAACTTTATTATATATCAAAGTACGTGTAAGCACAACGTCCTCAGTTTCTAGCCTGAACATACAAGCGATGTTTTATTAAGGCGAACACGTCATTGTTTAAGAATCTGTTCCGCACAATAAAGTCAGTAAAGATATATTTTTCTCTTTTTTTTCCAATAACTTAAATTAGACAACGTGGAAGATATCTTTTTAATGTTATTATTACTACTTCCACTACAAAGAAATACATTTTCAACGGAAACCGCATATTTTTTATATTGTTTATTTTCCCCTTCACTTAAAAACAAACAATGCTAAATCAAGTAGCGCATTACTTTCCCAAAACCACATACTAAATATGCTACCGACAGTTAAAGCCATACTTAAAGACACATGTTTTTTAAAACCATAATACTCATTAAAACATGGTATTGAAAGAAACACGTTTTTACCATGATTTAATTACATAAATAGATGCTATTTGCTTTACTTTTATAATGAAAGCGTGCATTATGTGTTCATCAAAGTGAGAAAATAAGTATTTTCACGACCGTTTTTTTTAATATTTTTTTTTAGCAAAATGACACTTTATTAAGGTTTATAGAAAAATGTCAACAATATGAAATTTGGCTTTGTACAACCAATATAACGACTTCTTGAACATGCTGCATGACAAAGATCTCATTATGCAACTCTATAAAGCTGATTATTAAAAGACGATGTATAGTTAATACTTGTTTTTGTTTCGTTTGATCGTGTCTCGGAAAGTTGAAAGTTCTGGTGCTCTGGTAAGCACAAATTGGGTAACTAAACTTGAATTTTAGTAAAGAGTAATCTCTTTTATTCTCTACTATTGCAGTTTGGTTTGAAATATAATGATACAAAGTTAAAGGGTGTTTACAGTTGTTTTTGTTTCTACTTAATGTCTGAATAAATCGGGGCCAACTTTGGAATTTGGGCGAATTTAACCGGTTTTCAACCCTCAATGTTACTTTTGCATTGACCATTCCAATGCGCTGACCCCAGTGCTATTCGTTGGTGTTTTCGTGTCTCGTGTTTTATCATTTGTCTAAATGTATGGTCATTGGTCACTTATTTTAAATTAAGAACCTTAAAGTGATTAATATAATAGTCTTCTACTTATGCAACTTGAGTTTTATATTGCTTATTCTTCATATACTCGAACATATCATCAATGTTTTCATAAGTGCAGTCTTCAGAGGCGGTCAGAGGTAGAGTAACGTCGCATTGTGTTATCGAAACATGTTGATGGTCTGACTGTTTCTTTCTGAAAGAAGTTCCTTGTCATTTATAAAGGACCGCATTGTATAATACGGGTTTTCTCTTCTGCTGATGGAGCTTCACTTTATGTGTCTTTGAGTACTACAACAGTTTGATGTGTGCTGAGTATATGCAACATTTCCTATCCACGAACATATCATAAATGTTGTCATATGTCAAGTCTTCAGATGCTGTCAGCGGTAAAGTGACATATTATTGTATATCGAAACCTGTTTAAGGTTTAACTGTTTGGCGATTCGTTCATTGTCATAAATAAACGACCGTTTTGTATAATAAGGATTTTCTCTCCTGTCGATGCAGCTGAAGTTTCAATTTACGCGCATTTTATTATCAGTAACTTTTAAGAATGTTAATGCCCATACTATTTTGTAATTGATCTTTAGTAACTATGTTTAGAAATCAACATTAAATCAATATTGTCTTTCAATTCATATTCCGTTGATTAATTCTTTAGGGTTGCAACTGACCCTACCATTTGGTAAAACGACTATGACCGTCTTGGTTTGAGTCGTCTCGACCCGACCAAAAACACTAACCTATATAAAATGCGTTAGAGGCCTAAAGAAAGTGAACAAAAAATAGGTCACACAATTGAAACGCAGATGTGTTGCCGTAAACCAGATGAATAAACAGATTTATGATCCTTGTAAAACTGTCGAACATGTACGTTAGAAGATCATTAGGAAATGGATTACATATAGGTATAAATTGTTGTCTTCTCTTTTGATTTCGAAATGTCAACGATATTGATATAGAAATATGGCCTGGAAAACACGATGGTGGATAATTAAAAGCCTAGCACAGAATCAAATTAAAAATACTATGGATTTTAAAATCATGTTTGTACCAACATTACCAGCGCCAATGTCTAGTTGGTTAAACATGTTGTAGAGACTTTGTCTGGTGGTCTCCTTAGCGCAAGACGACTGAGGAAGATAAAACGGCAAAGCAATACGAATTAGGGGATAAGTTATTATTTAATGTGTTATGTTTGTTAAAGTTGTAACTGGTAACTGTAATAGTTGCCTTTACTGCTATGTATCATCTCTTTTGTGATGATTTACTATCATACACAGTGACAATACACGGTATTAAACTTACTTTCAAGTCAAAATTACATTTAAATAATTTTTGATTGTCAGTCTTGTGAGATTTTTATTTTTTTATTTTGTCACTTTAATAGTAATAGATAGGAAAAATGAAAATCCAGAAATATTCTGAGGCGATGAATTCCTGTCAGCTAGTCTTTTATTTAAGGCAAATGACCAATTACCTAAACAATGCAATATAAACTAGAGCTTGCGCGGCAGAGGCCGACTTGTAACCCCACGCCGCATAGTTTTTATATTAAAAGGCAATTTTGGTTGGGCAAGGCCTATATTGGTGGGGCCCCGGAGTGGGTAATGTGGACATGGATGGTCGAGATAGTCCGTGTTGTCATAAGAGATGTTCAGTATTAATTTGAAGTCAATTGGTGAATAAATGAAGAAGTTAAAACAAAACTTTGGGTGTGCGTGGTCTATGTGAGCGGGGCGCCCCAGGGTTGGTAATGGGGCCATGCATAGTTGAGATTGACCGTATTGTCGTAAGAGAAGTTCAGTATGAATTAGAAGTGAATCGGTGTAGAGATGATGAAGTAATAGTAAAAGGCAATTTCGGGTACGAAAAAAATATTGGGTACGAAACAAAAATTGGGTAAGAAAACAAATTTGGGTAAGAACAAAAAAATGAGTAGTAAAACAAAATTGGGTACGAACAATTTTGGGTACGAAAAAACAATTTGGGGGTACGGGGAAGTACTTCCCGTGCACCTCTTGATAAATTTGAGAGAGGACGGCAACCAAGCTGCCTTTACCTTTATCAATGGCCCTGGGGTGGGTTATGTGGATATGGATGGTTGAGATAGACCGTGTTGTCATTAGAGATGTTGAGTATTAAACTTGAAGTCAATTGGTGAATAAATGAAGAAGTTATGTTAAAACAAAGTTTTGGATGGGCGTGGTCTATGTGAGCGGGGCGCCCCAGGGTTGGTAATGAGGCCATGCATAGTTGAGATTGACCGTATTGTCATAAGAAATGTTCAGTATCAATTTGAAGTAAATCGGTGTAAAAATGAAGAGGTTAATGTAAAATAACCTAAAACAATTAGTGGAAATCTCTGACCCGGCCCCACCCCAACCCCCATTGTCCACTATCGTCTCCTACACTATTAGCACTAGAACCTTGAAAGTTACACACATGGTAGCTATGAGCACATGTGCGACGGTGCACTATTTGGAATTTGGATCGGACCCTTGGATCAAAAGTTATTATCATGTGCGTTGCATGTTGTTAGTAAAATGAGTTTTTTTTACCCATTTATTTACCCATAACTTTTGACCCAGGGGTCAGATCAAAATTCCGTCACCGTCACACTCGCACATATACTCATAGCTACCATGTCTGTAAGTTTCAATGTTCTATTGCTAATAGTAGGAGGAGATAGTGGCCGATCAAAAAAAAAAGCGGAGATCAAAACAATATCCCCACGCTTTTAAAAGCGTGGGGATTGAGGGTTTTTTTTACCCATTTTACCCATTTTTTACCCATAACTTTCGAGCTAGGGGTCAGATCAAATTTCCGTCACAGTCACCGTCGCACATATGCTCATGGCTATCATGTGTGTAAGTTTCAAGGTTCTAGTGCTAATAGTGTAGGAGGAGTTAGTGGCCGATCAAAAAAAAACAAGAAAGCGGAGATCAATTCAATATCCTCACGCTTTTAAAAGCGTGGGATAACAACACGACCTGGAAAATAAAAGAATAATTAAAACTGGTTTCACCGCATTGGAACAGTCGATGTCAAAACATAATATTTTAGATATATTTGTTTAAGTTGGTCTAGTTGTTCATTCATATGGATAGTCTATTTTAATCTATATAAACTTTGAATATGTTATTTAATAAAAATGAATTTAAAATAAATTTATTACTGCATAATTTTCACAGAATAGTGTGACAATAAATTGAACAAGTACTACAACTCTTTATATGTCTATATCTATTTTTCCTTGTTTTGGTTTCTGATAGTAATCATCTTTTAATTCATTTTTTTATATTGGAGCTATACAACTGTTTGCATTGTCGTAAAAGTATTCCTTTTTTGCAGAAATGACAGCATGTTCTTACACGTGATCAAGTATTATTATCTTACCATATATAATACGTTGTTTTCGTGACGGAATTTACATTATTTATATGACGATTTTTGTTTTAATAATGTTGATTAATTCGTACACTGTATCAAAATAAAATGACTGATAATATATCTTGATTTTAAAATATGAATATGACAATAAGACACGATCTCATTTTCCATACTCACTGTAATTGTGAAATGTTCACAAAGCTGGTAAAATTGTGATGGATCGACTTATCACAACATGAAATAAACTTTTAAATACGTCTCTCCAATTACTCTACTTTTCTCCAAATATTAGCTTTACTTTAACTATTAAAAAAAACTCACGTTTTTTAATATATAAACAGAACATGCCTTATATATGTAGTTTGTATGAATGTATTTTTTGCTTAAAAATAAGGTACATGATTATGTTATAATTATTGCAATCATTAAACATACGCCTGACCTTATGTGGTTACTAGGTATAAACATTCTCACGAAACACAAAAACATGTTTATTTCTTGTGTAATATGTGAATTGATCTTTGTTCGTAATTATTGATGTATGTTTTTCCTTTACGTCAAACGAAATATGTTATTGTATATGCATGTAGATGACGACGAGTTTTACATGCTTAAGTCTGAATAAACTATTCTGTTCTGTTCTGTTTAACATTAGTTCCCATAATTCAAACCTCAATGCATTGCTTATGACAATAGCAACTATCAGGTGACACATAAACACAGTTTGTTCCATAACAAGTTTGTTCCCCCTACAGAAATCAATGCAAACAATATTTACTAATACGGTACTTTACATACTTATTTCTTTTTTGTTGAGTGACTTTTATACAGACCGGTTATAGAACAAAATAAGTAAGATATAATTGATTACCATT
Source organism: Dreissena rostriformis (assembly GCA_007657795.1). Lineage (NCBI taxonomy): Eukaryota > Metazoa > Mollusca > Bivalvia > Myida > Dreissenidae > Dreissena > Dreissena rostriformis. Next base: position 87,368 of record VMBQ01002638.1, read on the forward strand.
ATGGATTGATAATGTATTAGGTTTTATAAATACCACAATCAAAGATAGAAGAGTTTCATTAAGCGAATTATAAGTACAAACGAAGGCAAACATCAGTCACACCATCATTAGAGAAAACTTATTATAAAATGAGGCCCTTTATTTATGTTTAAAAACTAAGTGCAAAACACTGAGACACAAAATATGTACGCGACACGTCACAGAACAGAACAGAAGACAACTTTATTAATATCTCGGGCATACAAGTATGCAGTGAGAGGAACAATATATTTTTAGTAGGGTTGGGAACGAACTGAAAATGATATTCGAATATTCGTTCTTCATTATTCGAATATATTCGAATATTCAATTTTTAAACCTTATATTAAAATGTCCGAACTTATGACCGTCCGGAGCAAACAACTAATCCTGATTGCCACAAATGCCACTATAAATCGTATCTTATGTGCAGCTTTAAAAAACAAGATAGAGTTTATATTTTTTTAAGATCATTGATTATTATGCTCTTTTTTAAAATAAAAAATGTTTAGTTTCTTAAGATGTAAGATATTTCAGGAAAACACATTACCGTAATTCTAATTTATTTCAATACTTAAAATTGATCTGGATTACTTTCCATCGATACTATTTATGCTTTTGGCTTCGCTATTTTTTCTGGAATAAAGAACGATTTAAGAACGATTCAATCGATTTAGATTTGATAAACTAAATTATGATAAGATATTCATTGATTTGATATATGGATAACGGAATTAAAACATACAGTCCCGCGAGTTGTGTGATTGTTCCGGCGTCCCGATATGAGACAATTTGTCCAGATATTTGTAAAAACGTTCTAAATAAAATTCGCTACTCAAGCTCTGTGTGGCTTAAAGTTACCATCGCTAATCCCTTTATTGCCCCCTATTGACAACCCAGTTCTACTTCTCGAGTGCAACATTACCGGCGCGTAGACAGCTCTGTTAGACTGCATTTAAGATTTAAGGTGAACCAATCGCGAGGAAAAATGAGCATTTTCAACGCTTAAACTTGTTCTGTTTTCTGTACTCTTCAATATATATATAAGGTACAGTAAGCTAAGTGAACAAAACAATAACTAGACTTATCAACTATGTAAGAATTAAATAAAAATTAAGCTTCATTGAAGCATAATGTTAGTGATGAAACGTATATTAATTCGGTAATTTGAAACGAATGAAGTTATCATTTTAAGTCCCCAATATTTAATGCTTAATGGCATGACCATTAAATACATATTAGCTATTTAAATAGAAACTTCAGTTAATGTGATATTCAATGCATGTGCTTTCGTTCCATAATTTATGTCTATTTTACTCATTTCATATTTCAAATATAGATTCTTTCTTGCAAAACGCAGTGTTGCAAAACGCACACTTTAATTGCTTCAAACTTTATAAAGCCGGGATTCGATCAAAAATTTCGTGAAGTTATGTACAAAAGCAAGAAACTGTATTTACCCGGGATTCAATAATGAATCTTGTGACAACATATTTTAAAAATTATGTGTTCGTTTCGTGTTATTTCTTCATTGCACCCTACTTCGGTCCATGTGAATTACCGTGTCGCTTATGTAGACTAACCACAATATTTATTTATCATCACGATAAATTAATGAGTTTTGTGCTTTAATGCGTAAACATCATAACCAGACAGATCTGGGGATCATGATTTATAATGTAGAGCAGTTTTGTACAGTCACCCATGTCATTAACCTTGATCCAGTAGAATATAAAATATTTACAGATTAATCCATTATATAAACAGTTTCAACTACGGGGTACAAATAATGTGTGCAATTGGTCAATGTGTATAACCAATGATATTTTAGAAGATATAAAATTGCATTATGACGTGAGTAATTTAGTAATTTGTTGTAAAAATGAGTCATATAGGTAAATTAAAATGCATTACCGTCTTGCATGTGTCATTAACCTAGTCCGGAAGATCCGGAAAAATATATAATACATGTATGATCACTATATCAAAACAGTCTCATCACCGACATACACATAATGTTTCAATTCGTCAATCCATATATCCAATAATATTTTAGCAAAAAAATATATTTTTTTTCTAAAGTCGTCGTCGTTACCGAAATTATCAAGACCAATAAAAAACAAGATGAACCCCGAATGAATTCGCTGCACCATTAAAATGCAAAAAGTTAGTGTAGTTCACCTAGGTAAAAGATAGGATCATATTATACACATGCTTTTAAATTAAGGTTTTATTTTTAAAACATCGCAGTCTTATCAAATGCAATGCCAGTTGCTGTTAAAGTTGTTTAGAAAATGGTGTGTAACAGTTGTATGGTAGTCATTGTTTGTTCACTATATGAGTCGCTTTCTGAAAATGGTCCAATGCAGTAGGCACAATCTTATCGAGACGACACTTTCCGCTTTGATTGAATTTTTCGTTTAAAGGAAGTCTCTTCTAAACGAAAATCCAGTATAAGCAAAAGTGTCATCTATGATAAGCCTGTGCGGACACACATGCAATAAGCCCAGTTTTCTCAGAACGCGACTCATATTATAACCCTTTTGCAGAATGAAGAGAGTGGAAGACTCGATCCATGAATGTACAATTGGACAAATGATCTTGTTGTTGTTGTGGTTGCTGAGTTGCACAAAAGAAAAAGAAAAACGCCGTACACTATATATGCATACTAGGTACAACTGTCTTAAAACACGTATATTCAAGTAAGTTTATTGAAAATAAACTCATGATGATGATTATCGGGATATATTTAATATCTTTTTTAACAGGTAAAGAGACTCTTGTTGTAATCTCACGAATCCCTATCAAAATGAACGTATCGTAACATGCTTTGTATGTTCATTTGATTTATGACGTTTTAATCTGAATTAATTAAGTATACGACCACCGGTCAATCACACGAGAAACAATCATACTATGTTCACCGATGTTTCAGATGACGATGTATTTCAACCACCGGTGCATAACTGTATTTCGGACGACAAAGCCGGAAATAAATGTGCACATTTTGCGAAATCGCATGAGTGCAGGAGTTTCACTGGCCCCAAAAAGTGTTGCCACTTTTTTTGCGACGTAAATACCGTTAAATGCCAGTATATCCCACCCATTATCATTTAAATAATAAGCATGTAATAAACTGTATTACATTAATGTCATTTACTATATTATTACATGTATAAAATTCATAGTTATTAAATGTACAAGAAGAAACGTCATTAGTCATCATAAGCTTTATTTTATATCATAAATAACATTTGTGTACATGTCAAATAACATCAATAACATAAATCAACAAATGTCATGTAAACATCAATGAAACAGTATGCTTTATAAATATTTCAAAATAATGTAATTAAAAATTGTGCGACGCAATTAAACATCTGTATATGAACAGAACAGAACAGAACAGAACAGAACAGAACAGACAGTTTATTAATATAACTTGAACAAGTCCAGTTCATCGTTAGATATACGAAACTGTCAATATACAAGCAGTGCACATTCATAGAAATGCGAAAGTGACCAAAATAGTATATGACAAGGTGTCAAAAATGCACTAAGGCCATTATATATCCCCACGTTTTCAATGCCTAAGATCTCATTTTAAAAGCATGTTTACGATATATTGCGAGTATGAAAAAGAATATGAAAAAAAAAAGATACATGTATACCAAATATTTGAAGATCTAATCGCTCACATCCAATTAACACTTTCAACAGATACTTTTCTCAAAGTCTGATTTTATACTTTCTATCTTAGAATTCTTTTGATTTTACCTTCTTTCATTAGCACATTAATTTATGGTCTTTGTGAAGGTTTGTCACTGTTAATTTATTGTTCAATATCATAGACGGCGACAGTCAACTGCAGTACAAACATCGTCTGTAACGCATACAGGTCACAATACATGTATACTAAATATTTTTCTTACATACAATTCAATGTAAAAGCGACAACTTTATGCGAAAATAAATGCAACATTTTGTACATATATACCACCATAATCAAACCTTTTCTTAAATGGCATTCTAAGCTGAATCGATTTAAGCAATAACAACTATTTGTCATGTACAAAGCAAGAAAGAACTCGAAACAAATCAAAATCAACTGTTTTGTATCTTGTTTTTTTCACGTTTATTAGTGGAATGTAACTCTTTTCAGTCAAATGTTTTACTATAATCTATAGTCTCTAACTTTATCATATTTCAGTGATTTAGTAGTGAACACCTATGCTAACCCTATCAATATCTCCAAAAGATATAACCAGAACAACTGTCTAAAGTGTAAAGCATGCCTTCGAGTGAAATATGTTGATTTCATTAGAGAGTATAGCTTACATGACTCGATTATTTAGTATAATGTAACTTTACACACTTCAGTGGTTTTAGTTCACTTGTTCGTCGCGTATGTTCATGAATCAATATTTATAACTGACTGATTGTCGTATAGTATTTTGGAGACATTTTTTTTATATAAAAACAATCGCCACTTTAGTAATTTTATCGCAAATGGCGACAATCGCGATCGACAGCGAAACTTCTGATTAGTGTTCTGAACATATTTACTGAGTTTTTCTTAAATTTGGCAATAACAAAAAGCTTAGATTCAAGAAAAAGCACCTCATCGTTTGCGAATATACAGGCTAATAAAAGTGCACTTTTTAAACATGTTTTGTTTGCATTGTTAAGTGGTTACTGGCTTCAAATAAATAAGCATGTTTGTGTTTTGTTTCAGATTTATTAACCGTCTTGTTTTACATAATGATATTCAAACAATAATAATACAAGACGTGAGGGGAATAAGAAATTTACCACGTTTTAATGGGGCTGCGTTTATCGTAAACGAACACATAACGTAGTGAACTGGTTCATATTAATGTACGACACTCAGCTCTTGAGTTATGTTCGTTGGAAAAATTATGTTAAAACGATTCCAGTTTGCCTCAACTGGAATTTTGCTTAGAAGAGACTTTCTTTAAACGAAACATATCATACAAGTGTAAAGAGTCATCCCTTATTAGCCTGTGCGTACTGCACAGGCTAATCTGGGACGACACTTTACGCACATCCATTAGACCTCTTTTTCACAGTGCGCGACTGATATGTGAAATCTGCGTTCGAGGAGCATTGAAAACGCTCTCAAAGATATAGAATAACAAGGCAAACGTACTACATGTGATTGTTATATTGATTTGTTTTAAACGGTCGTTTTATACAGTTTTTCTCGTAACAGAATACCTCGTTGTTTTTTTTAACATCGTTATGTTGCTTTTTCGCAAGAATATCTTATTAAATCAGTACAAATGTCAATATAAAGAAGTGAAACTCCAGAAACTGCAGCAGTATTGAAATTCTATCATACACACCTTTGTGGCCCTTTATTTATGGCAAGGAACCCATTGCCAAAACGGTACAGTACGGCACAAAACGAAACAACAATTTTACGCGGACTTTATCACACATTGGTACAACATTTTAAAGCTGATACTTATTCGTACATTATTGTAGCACCATTTGGTTTTCATCTTTAAACACCTCATTAAAATGGTAATTTGATTACATTACAATGTTGTTCTTTCCTCAACATTCCCATCAAAACCTAAGAAACATTTAATACAAGGTCATCACTAGCGCAGTCACAATCCGAGCCCCCAATGTTCATCATCGGTATTCGGTCATCAGGGCATGCGCATGCGTCCTGGCACGACATCCGCTTTCCCGCGTCCATGTCAATAAGAACAACGCCCTCGTGTTTTATGGGCCGAACGCAGATCGCTTTGCATTTGTTCTCGTTTCTCTCCCAACCTTTGCGTAACTTCATCACGTACCGGTCAACACAAGGAAGGGAAAATATAAGCTTCAGTAATAATGTTATCAGCGGTAAAATTGAACAAAGGAATGTGATAGATTTGTAAATAAGATGCGGCTTCGACAGCCACCCCGGTAACCCCATGACCAGAACGTGTCCCACAGAAAGCAGCAGAGCTGCGTGTCCCATCATGGACTGCGCAAACCTCCACTCTCGCCAGTTTAACGTGTCCGTAACGGACGGGAAAGTTGTGGCGCAGATGAAACAAAGAACCACGTAGGCTATGATGCCACACAAGCAGGCCGCCTCCCCTTTCCAGTTCATCCACGTTGTCTGCTTGAACTGAAACGGCGCGGTGAGATTCGCGGGAATTGTGACTGTGGTGCTGTGGTACCAGGAACTAAGGTACGTCGGAGACATGATGAGCACTGACATAATCACGTGTATCGATATCAGTCCAAAGGATAAAAGACCAAGCTGCTTCCGATTCTTTAGCCACTTATCTAGCCACCGCGAGAACCGTATATGCTTCGTACCGTAGTATATCTGAAAAACAGTCGCAAAACTGCTGGCTAAGTATGTCACTGACAACGTCGTTATTGCGGTCATGCAAATAGCCTTGTTCAGCACTTTGACGAACAGCTGCTCCCATTCGTACTTGGACTCTACAATATAGTAGATATAGATGAGGAATATCAGCCACACGTTTAACACGCCAACTGCAAAGCCTAGTGGGCCTCTCCATTCCGGAAATAATCTCAGTGGGTGTTTCTCGATTCTCCGAGCAGCGAACAGCCCTCCAAAGTCTACTGGCCGGAAGTTTATGTCCTTGGCAATATTGGCCACCACATCCCGCGCGTCCTCGCTGTTGCTAGCAATGAAGACCTGTTTACTGCTTGAGTTGTAGTCGTTCTCCATCGCGTAGGCGGATATGANATCATCATCATCATCATCATCATCATCATCATCATCATCATCATCATCATTATCATTATCATTATCATTATCATTATTATATTTAAACATATTAATTGTTTTATTGTAATTATATTATTTAAATTAAATGACTGTAATATTAATATTAGTAATGAATATAACTATTTACACACATTATTTGAACAACAGATAAAACATACCGGAACAATCCATGCTTTCCAACTGTTCTATCACTACTTATTACCACAATAACACACACATTTATTTATCTACTGTTTGACATATTTGATCTCCACTTTGAGGTCTGCTATTCAAGTAAATTTTACAAACTTGTTGAGTATGGACTTATATACCCGCAATGTGACGCAGGTTGTATGGCAGAATAATTGCCGGATTTTGAAAGTTTGTATCGAAACCATCAACGTCATTCAAACGTTTTGATTACATTTTCATTTTTTTTTTTAATCAAATTTATATTAATTTCGCACCGCCTTTTTTAGTTTACAAAACTTAAATGCTGTGTAACAGATGAATCAGCGTTTAAAATGTATATCAATTAAGTGAACCGCAACCGCAACTTTAAATTTTAACTTTAAGTGAGCATGTAAAAGTAACAACACGTTTTTCACCTCTTTTTCCGTATGTGAATATCTGAGGTATTCATCGCAATATGTTCCCATGTTAACGCAGATGAAGAATAGTTAGAATAACCTAAGAAGGCGGCTTATTACGCAGAAGACATCGCGTCCAAACACATGATCAAAATACAATGAGTGTCTAAGACATCTGATATCCTAAACAAGCTGTCGTAGTGGTAATTTATATGAAAGTATTAAAGTTTTGTGAAAATCTCACGTTAAAGGGACATGTGCACAGATTTTCGTAATTTTTGAAAAATGTCATTACAAGTGTTTTGTTCTGTTCAGTAACCAATATATGTCCCCGGGACTCCTATGGAAACAAAAGCTAGGTCCTACTTATGCGCCACGCTGGCTTTAAAACATGTGAGCAAATTATAGCGCTACATTACTTCTACATGTACTTTAATATTTTTTAGAAAAAAACAACAACATTACAAACGCTTTATTATCTACATATCATGAATTATGAGTATTCATTTTTTTTCAATGTTTCGCAGTAAGGAGTTTAATTCGCTTGTTTAAAAGCAATGCATAAAAAAACTACGACAGTTATTGTGAAAAATCGACATATTACTAAACTGTGAACAAGCGGCTTTACTTGTCAAGCAACTTCGAACCACATACATACGGCGTACATTGTATATATAAAAAAACACAATACATCTGGATTGTTAACTAAATAATAGTACAGATAGGGTAATATGACACTATCGCAAAGGTGTACAATATGAAACTATCGCATACATTTATGATCTGACACTATGATCGCAACATATTGCGTCAGATAAAACAAGCTAGTTGTAAATGTCAGCCGCGTTCTGGAGAAACGGGCTTAATGCGTGTACGTAGAGTGTCGTCCTGGATTAACTTGTGCAGTGAGCACAGGCTAATCAGGGACGACATTTTCCGCTTTTAAGGTATTTTTCGTTTGAACTAAGTCTCTTCGTAGTAAAAATCCAGTTTCGGCGGAAAGTGTCGTCACTGACCCACATTCATTTAGTCTAGTTTTCCCAGAACGCGACTCATTTCATAACACTATAGTGAACAACGTACATGCAATACCTACAATTGCAACCCAGATAGTAACAGAATCATCATTTACACTATCCGGCACATTCGCAATGTCGATACATTATTATAGGCTTTATTTTATCATAACGTTATTTCCATACTAAGCACAGCAACGCATTCCTTTCGGCGCAAAAAACGATCACAGCACAATCAAGACTATTTGTCACATATGATGTTCTATTACCTGGTATCAACTCACGTCAACAAACTAGCACCATTCAGATCACACGTATCTGTGGTCGCTTAGGTATGACACTTTTAAACTGACTGGTTTTAGAAGCATTTTCTTAAGAAATCGTTCATCGCCTTCTTTATGCGTTCATCGCCTTATTTATGCGTTGAGTATGTAGAATGTCTAATACATACTAATCGAAGATAGGCGAGCTTTAATACGCGGGAATGAAACAATCATTGTATTCAGGCTCAGTTGTTGTTGTTTTTTAAATACTTGAGCCACGCTCTGTGAAAACGGGGCTTAATGCATATGCGTTAAGTGTCGTTCCAGATTAGCCTGTGCCGTCCGCATAGGTTAATCAGGGACGACACTTTCCGCTCCAACTGGATTTTCACTACGAAGAGAATTCCATAAAACGTGAAATACCAAAAAAGCGACAAGAGTTGTCCCTGATAAGCCTGTGCGGACTTCACAGACTTATCTGGGACGACACTTTATGCACATGTATTTAATCCGTTTTCCCAGAGCGAGTCTTAATTAATTGTCGCTTAAATGATGTGCGATCATTTCTAACGCACGAAAAAAATGTGTTTTTAATTCAGTATTGATGTGTGCTTGACTAAAGTATATGTTGTGTATATATATATATCCGCCATCTTTACACGAAATGTCCAAACAGAAAAGAGAATTGCAAACTGATAAGTCAATGCGTCATAAAGGAACGCGGATAAGTTGTATTTGCTATTCATTACTTATTATTGTCTATCAACCTATATCCCGAAGGAACAGGGGTTAACAGATTTTTATCCAACCATTCGTCATCGCCGGTATGTGAATGCAACAGTAAATGTTTTATTGGATGTAAGTATGACCAATTAGATTGAAGAAAGTAGTATATTGAACATGCTACATGTATATAATCTATAAATACGCATACAAAGCACAAAATAAACTGGATGAATACGAGTCCGATGCAAAATTAAAATGAGCCTCGCTCTGTGAAAAGGGGGTTTAATGCTTGTGCGTAAAGTTTCGTTCCAGTCCGCACAGGCTAATCAGGGACGACTCTTTCCGCTTCAACTGGATTTTCGTCAAGAAGATTCTTTCTTTAAACACAAAATATCATAAAAGTGGAAAGTGGCGTCCCTGATAATCCTGTGCGGACTGCACAGGCTAATCTGGAACGACACTTTACGCACAAGCATTAAACACCCTTTTAAAGTCTCATAGTTGCGCACGTGCATATGTGCGAAATCTATACTCACAGCACATGTTTGGACATAGATACACTTGATTTGCATCTGTAATTTCTTAAATATATGCTTCAATCTCGTTAACTATAACATGATATCCTTCTATGATATTTCGTATCAGCACAGTAGCTGATTAAACACCCCAATGTATTAAGTATACCGGTAGTGTGTATCCTACTGATTTTCAGATGTTTCGTGAAATTGTGAAATTATATACTAGTAATTAAATTGTGCTCACCCTTTGTCGCAATTCATATATATTAATTGTTTTATGATACATGAGAAACATCATTAACCCTTTGAGCGCTTGAACCAGAATGTGAAGGCCTTTACAAACAGTTTGGATCCAGATGAGACGCCACAGAACGTGGCGTCTCATCAGGATCCAAACTGTTTGCTATTCTGATAGTATTCTTTGAAAAAAATCAAAGAAAATGCTAATTTTAGAAATTTAGCAGACAACATTTTAGCAGACGACAAATTTCCCAGCATGCAAAGGGTTAAGACTGGTTAGGTGCTCTTCTGTTCGGTTCTGCCCATGTATTCTGTCCATATATACTGTCTCATATTCAGCTAAACTTTGGTCACAGCCAAAATTCCTTCCTTAATTTTAATTTTAAAATTCCTACGAAATGATACATGCAGTTTAATCCGAGCTCATTTAACATACTTTCGTTTAATAACTATTTAACCGTCGGTAAAAAACATATGTTTATAATTATTTCTTTTTCGATCACATATTTATTAAATAAAAACTTGTTATATGCGCATTCAATTTCAAACACCAAGTAGGAATGAAAAACGTAAGAGCGTAAAATTAACTCATTAAAAATATATAATACATGTATGATCAATCGAAACAGTCTCGTCACCGGCATCCACGCTATGTTTCAATTAGTCAATGCGTATAACCAATGATATTTTAGCAAATAAATATTTTGCAAAAATCGTCCTTAATACCGAAATTATAAAGACCAATAAAAAAACAACATCTGAATCCGATGCGTCATTAAAATGAAATAAAATATATCATAATTATATTTTACCTCAGTAAAAGATGGTGTCTGATTATTCACATGCTTTAAATTAAGTTTTTATTTTTAAAACATCGCAGTTTTATCAAACACAATATCAGTTGTTAGTAACGTTTTTTTTTATCAAGGCAACGAATGATGATGTTGTTGTTGCTGCTGAGTTTTACAAAATGAAAAATAATACGCCGGATACCTTCATATGTATATAAGATACAACTGTCTTAAAACATGTATATTTGAGAAAGTTTGCTTCAAGAGCACTCAAAAACACACGTTTTACCCATTAAAGAAGCATCAAATGTTGCTTAAGCTCCACTCAATTTGCTTAAAATGACAAAGTGTGGGTGTACAAGCGATAGCCCACGTTTAACACTTCGGTGCTCATCTAATCAAGCGCGACGTCCATGTACTATCTTTTGCGCTTGTCAAACGGTTCATGTTGACATAATACAATTAACAATGAGCAGAAAAAAACATGCCCGCTGGATAACTTACTTTGTCGATGAGAAAGGAAAGATGGAGAATAATAGTGTATTGCGTTATATAATTATTGGTATGAAACACAAACATGGGAACTAAACTAATATTTACATTAGAACATCACTACTTTATACCAAGATGTTTGAAAAATAGAACTGGTCATGACCTTGGTAAAAAAAAGTTGAATTTTACGTTTTATGGTGTTTCAACTGAAATATAATGTGCTTTATGACATTTATGACACTGTTGTTTTTTTTCACATCACAAATCATACCTTTGACGAAGTTGCTGTTACTGTACACAAAGATAATATAACTTTTCTCCAATGGTCAGGATTAGGTCGATTTGTTCTGGTTATACTAAACTCTGCATATGTATTATTGAAATTCATTTTATCGAACACTTCTCAAACACTTAATTGCTACTAAATTGTATTATTTCAATGTATTTGTCCATATTCATTGTTCTTATGAGAACATGTGGATATGATCTTGGTTTTAGGAGTAACTATTTAGCAGCAATCTTGATTATGGCAGCCATTTTGGACGCCATCTTCATTTATTTATACAACACACATTTGCACTTTTTATCATATTTAAAATTTATTACAATATAAACATGACAGTATAATACATAAACTAAAGCATATCTATATGTTTAAACAAATAATACTGAAAATGGCCGCAATGTTGGACGCCATCTTGTATTTCTAAAAAAAAACAAAGATACCAGCCCGGCATCATTTGGATTCTTCATCGGTAAAATGTCACCAGGCAAAACACTTTCACACTAACTATTCACCTCAATGTCGGGTTAAGTGAAAAATGGTCACTTTTCTGCCGGACTAAAATTTGGCGTGGATATTAGGTATGGAAGTATTAAGTATCATGATGTCATGGTGTGTAAATAACGTTTTGAAACTCAATGTCCTTATTGGATACTTTAACAAATTGTACATTTTTGTAGTTAAGACTAGCCTAGTGGTAGCGAAAGTTATAAAGTAACCAACTTCTTATTGTATGTAACATGTATTTGGTTATAAGTTGATTCTAACAAGTCGTTCCGCCTTTTGCAAGAGGACTTAAATACGTTCACCGCACTATTTTTCATGTAGTCACAACACAAAAAAAAAGTTATAATAACAAATCGCCATTTAAGGTACTGTAAACTTATCAATTTTTGGGGATTTTAAGTTTAAGGGAAAATATTATGCTGTACTATTTGTCGGTGTTAGATCCATTGATCGAATCCATTCATAAAACAGGTCAAGAACAGAGATATACGCCTGTCGTAAAAATGGACCCGATTGGATGCAGTAATTTTTGGCCATATTGAGAGGACAACTAAATAGAAAAAGGTATATCAAGAACTCGTGTAATTATGCTTTATACAGATAAAAGAAACACAATGATTTTTAGGATTACACATTAGATTTGATCAAAACTACAAAGATATCACGAGGAACAGCAAATTTCTCATTTTTGCATAAATAAAGCACACTTACTCTTAAGTTTCTAGGTCGCTTTCTTGGGATAACTCTTGTTTGTCCAAAAATGGCCCTTAAAGGTGCATACCCACGCACTGGAAAATGACGCATAATACGCTAAATAGGCTGTGTGTCACGCCGACACTTAAAACCCCGGGCCTAAACGACGATCGCTTACGTGGGATAATTATTGTTAGCCTGAAAGGGGCCCTGAAAAGTGCATACCTGCTCGCCGTTGGAAGAACGCATACTAAGCTAAATAGGCTGTATGTGACGCCGACCCTAGTTCAACCCCGGGCCGAAACTAGGTCAGCCCGACAAGCAGCCGACGGGAGGACAGCGTTCACTAGATCGGTTCCGGGGGATAACTCTTTTTTGTCCGAAAGGGGCCCTTTAAGGTGCATACCCGCTCGCCGTGGGAGCAACGCATATTATGCTTAATATGCTGTAAGTGACGCCGACCCTTATTTAAACCCCGGGCCGAAATTAGGTCAGCCCGACAGGCAGCCGACGGGAGGTCAGCGTGCACTAGATCGCCTCCGGAGGATAACCATTGTTTCTCCGAAAGGGGCACTTACATAGGCTCAAAGTCAAATCAATTATTTTTCTCATTCATTACATTTTCTAGTCATACAATCATACCAGTGTTTTCAGATTATTGAGTTTAATAAAATTGTAAAACCTGTTATTCTGCTGTGTTCTTCACAGATATATATTCTGTAAAATATCGCGATACGTATCGCGATACAGTGTTGCCGTATCGCGATATATCGCGATATGCTCACGGCGTATCGTGACAGCCCTAGTTACTTCCCTTGCGTAATTACGAATTATACTTCCTGATAACTTCATGTGACTTTATTGAGTGTACGGCGTATTTATATGTACTGACATACGCACACATATATCCATAAATATTTGAGAAAACCTTCAAACCATATATACGTCTGACTTCGAGTCTTTCTAAAAGTCCATGTCGTTATCTCGAATTTATGTTTATAAAACGTTTTATTGTATTTTTCTTATTTATATAGCATACTTTCAAATGAGTCGTGTGTAGATTATAGCACCTAAGATGTGAATTTAATGGGTTCCGTTATAACTTGATTGTAAAAAATACAACGGGGACACTACACTATTCCTTTTTATTAACATGATTTCAAAAACAACAGTTCTCATGTCACTCATGATTGGAGTCCATAAATCTTGCCAGGTAAAAGCAGGACAGATGCAAAGCAATGTTCCCTCGCTTATTCGAATGAGGGCGAGATCTTTTTTCGGAAGTTCATCGGATGGACAGTGGGCAGACAGACGGACAGTGCGACTGCGATATGCCACCTTCTTCGTAGCAGCGGGGGTTAACAGATACGAATGTGTAACAAATTTCTTACACTCACTCAGCTTGGGACACGGTTGTTATTTGGGACAAGCTGTCCATATAGTAATCATGTGTGGCAATTTAATTTTCAAATTTCCGGAAAAGAAGTGAAGTAATATTTCGGACAATATATCGCGATATACGGACAATCAAATCTACAAACAAAAGCATTGCCTAATGCTGTTAATTTGCTGTTAATTTAGTTTTATTATAAGCATTATTATTAGTTTTGAGGCATAACCTTTTTTTTTCTTTTTTTATTACAACATACTATAGAAATCTTTCAAGGAAATACACACACACTGAAATTCCACTGACTTTTACCATGACGAATAAAGACATAAACGTGGTAAATAATTGATTATTTTAGTCTTAAGGTAACATTTTAAGATGTTATCATAATTTTAATGATAAGCAAAGCGCCTTTCGTGCTACAGAACATCAGAGCTCCATAAATAGCAACATCAACACATATATAATATCTTCTCTTGTCATAAACACACCTTTCCCGAAACCAATTAAAAACTGTAAAGAGATGTAGTAAGTTCCAGTAACATATTTCATGGCGACACTTGATGATCATGTAATTTTTACATCTTAAATAGTTTTCGCTTTTTATATTCTTTTAAATTCAGAAGTTAAGAGATAATTACTGTTAATTATGGTTAGAAAACTATAGTATTTTTTTCATCGAAATTTATGTGAATCTTGAAGACATGTGAATATAATGTATGTTTTCATTATAAATAACCTGTTTTGAAATATATTATGTGCATCTATATAACACTTACATATGCGCTATGTCAGATTAAGAAGTATCACACAACTAGAAAACTTTCAAAAAAAGTATAAATTATACTATAGCATCATTTTAATAAAAAAAATGCCCCTGATCCATTTCTTGTGGTTAAAAAGAAGAAGATTTCTGAAGTTTTTTTTATTATAGATGCTGGAGCTTTCCGCTTTTATGGTATTTCGTTAAAAGGAAGTCTCTTCACAGCGAAAATCTAATTTTGTCGAAGATTGTCGTCCCAGATTAGCCTTTGTGGACTGAACAGGCTAATCTGACGAAACTTGAAGCACATGCATTACGCCCCATTTCCCCATAACGAGGCAATATTTATTATGGGATCGAATCTCTTTGATATTCTACTCACCGCCTGTTACTTGCCTACACAATACTGCTCCCAACAGTTCCTGGATTATAATGACCTGTCCGTGAAATGTGCGATGCCTCACGTACAAGTTTATCGGTTGCTCGTGCTTCAGTAGATCATACAAGGTCCATTTAGTATTGCCCATGCAACACAGAAGTAGTGTGTAATTCCATCGTAATATCAGCATTGCTCGGCGAAAAAAGGACTTAATGCATGTGCGTTAAGTGAACGATTAAGTGTCTGGATTTTCGCTAACAAGAGACTTCCTTTAAACAAAAAATACCATTTCATCATAAGGTGTCGTCCCTGATTGCACAGGCTAATCTGGGACGACACTTTACTCACATGCATTTAGCTCCGTTTTCCCAGAACGCGACTGATATCTACCGGTAGTTCCTAGCTCCAATTTCTATGAGAACAAAACTCCATGCGCCACAACTGATGTGCGTGTTTAACACTTTTCAAATGATGGTGCTTTGGGAATGACCCGACTTCCATAACAGGGTTGTGTAATAGTATATTATATTAGATTGACTAAATGTTTCCTAGTAATTCCTTTACATAAAGTAAATGTCCTCAAATAAAAACAAAAATGATGACACATCACTGCATTTTTTTCAGTTCGTCCCATTTAAGAATATTCCTTCCATAAACTCTTAGTTAATGAAGTCGGAGCCCGACCAAACCTTTTGACTTCGTAAAATGACCTATATCAACAGCTTATGAAACGCCGGGGGAAATTTACTGCCAGTAGACCCGATGGAAAAATCTGAATATTTCATTGGCTGATTTGAGAGAAATCCCCCCCCCCAGAGGATTGGTCATATCGCTGCGTCCTTTTGGAAATGAACTGCTGAGTTCTGCTTATGTAATGTAACACTGGTAAGACACATAGACACGGATTTCGGCCCAGTTGCAATTACGCATTAAATTCCATCTCGAAGAATTCCAGGGTCAGTACTCGGTCAGATCTCGGTCAGTAAATCGTAAGGGGAAGAGAGAATGAACTTTCTATGTATTGCTTTCAATATATAAAAGAACATGAATTCTAGGGAAAGAAATAATAAAAGAAAACCTATTGTTAAATGTCACTTGTTTGAATTGTTAGAGAAAAATGCCGCAATATATAAGTGTCATGAAAAGGGACAAATAGTTTAATTATCTAACCACACATGCTCGACGTCCTTTTCCATTTGCACGAAAACGTAAAGAATATGTTCTTTATTTAATAAATAGACACAGGAACGGTATACATAAATTATTTAACCCAATATATAAGTGGAGCGTCGCGAGATGCCCCATAATAAATCGTATAAACTTTATAAACTAGTTATGCACAGTTAATTAAACAATTGATATACGACGGAAAAAAGATAAACAAGTGATGTACGTTTAGCATATATTTTTTTTTTAATAAACTACATGCAATTATGTACAATTGCATATTTTAAACCATCATGTGTGCAATTAACGACGAATATATTTTAAAAGATATTTCTTGTTTATATTTGATATACAAAATTGAACGAAAACAGCAAAATCATTCCAACTTATTTAATTTTTTCGCGCTTATAACGCTTAATCGCTTTATAATTTTTAACACTTTCAAATGATGATAATTCATAAACGAAGCTATATTTGCAGCATGATTATACGTCATCATTATTCATTTTATTTTTAAATACTAGTAGTATCAATATTTCTAAATAGTTTTATTTTGTTGAAATGTTTACTGTTCATCCAGTTCATGCTGTTTTCCGACCGAATTTTCTATTTTGGGGGCAAAAATCAACCATTCTTCCGTGAATTGTTTCCTTCACAATACAAATGGATACACCATTTATCAACTCGACCATAAACACCCAATGAACAGCTGTGTATTTCTATTTAAACATCTGATGAACACCCAATGCACAGCTGTGCATTTCTATTTTAAACATCTGACGAACACCCAATGCACAGCTGTGCATTTCTATTTTAAACATCTGATGAACACCCAATGCACAGCTGGCATTTCTCTTTTAAACATCTGACGACAACCAATGCACAACTATGTTTTTTTTAAACATCTGATGAACACCCAATGCACAGCTGTGCATTTCTATGTTAAACATCTGACGAACGCCCAATGCACAGCTGTGCATTTCTATTTTAAACATCTGATGAACACCCAATGCACAGCTGTGCATTTCTATTTTAAACATCTGACGAACACCCAATGCACAGCTATGCATTTCTATTTTAAACATCTGATGAACACCCAATGCACAGCTGTGCATTTCTATTTTAAACATCTGACGAACACCCAATGCACAGCTATGCATTTCTATTTTAAACATCTGATGAACACCCAATGCACAGCTGTGCATTTCTATTTTAAACATCTGACGAACACCCAATGCACAGCTGTGCATTTCTATTTTAAACATCTGATGAACACCCAATGCACAGCTGTGCATTTCTATTTTAAACATCTGACGAACACCCAATGCACAGCTATGCATTTCTATTTTAAACATCTGACGAACACCCAATGCACAGCTGTGCATTTCTATTTTAAACATCTGACGAACACCCAATGCACAGCTGTGCATTTCTATTTTAAACATCTGACGAACACCCAATGCACAGCTGTGCATTTCTATTTTAAACATCTGATGAACACCCAATGCACAGCTGTGCATTTCTATTTTAAACATCTGACGAACACCCAATGCACAGCTGTGCATTTCTATTTTAAACATCTGACGAACACCCAATGCACAGCTGTGCATTTCTATTTTAAACATCTGATGAACACCCAATGCACAGCTGTGCATTTCTATTTTAAACATCTGACGAACACCCAATGCACAGCTGTGCATTTCTATTTTAAACATCTGACGAACACCCAATGCACAGCTGTGCATTTCTATTTTAAACATCTGACGAACACCCAATGCACAGCTGTGCATTTCTATTTTAAACATCTGACGAACACCCAATGCACAGCTGTGCATTTCTATTTTAAACATCTGACGAACACCCAATGCACAGCTGTGCATTTCTATTTTAAACATCTGACGAACACCCAATGCACAGCTGTGCATTTCTATTTTAAACATCTGACGAACACCCAATGCACAGCTGTGCATTTCTATTTTAAACATCTGACGAACACCCAATGCACAGCTGTGCATTTCTATTTTAAACATCTGACGAACACCCAATGCACAGCTGTGCATTTCTATTTTAAACATCTGACGAACACCCAATGCACAGCTGTGCATTTCTATTTTAAACATCTGACGAACACCCAATGCACAGCTATGCATTTCTATTTTAAACATCTGATGAACACCCAATGCACAGCTGTGCATTTCTATTTTAAACATCTGATGAACACCCAATGCACAGCTGTGCATTTCTATTTTAAACATCTGACGAACAACCAATGCACAGCTATGCATTTCTTTTTTTAACAGCTGATGAACACCCAATGCACAGCTATGCATTTCTATTTTAAACATCTGATGAACACCCACTGCACAGCAGTGCATTTTGTATTTTAAACATCTGACGAACACCCAATGCACAGATATGCATTTCTTTTTTAAACATATGATGAACACCCAATGAACAGCTATGCATTTCTTTTTTAAACATCTGATGAACACCCAATGCACAGCTGTGCATTTTTATTTTAAACTTCTGACATAAACCCAATGCACAACTGTGTATTTGTGTTTTAAACATCTGACGAACACCCAATGCACAGCTATGCATTTATATTTTAAACATCTGATTAACACCCAATTCATAGCTGTGCATTTTTATTTTAAACATCTGACGAACACCCAATGCACAGTTATGCATTTCTATTTTAAACATCTGATGAACATCCAATGCACAGCTGTGCATTTCTTTTTTAAACATCTGATGAACACCCAATGCACAGCTGTGCATTTCTATTTTAAACATCTTACGAACACCCAATTCACAGCTGTGCATTTCTATTTTAAACACCTGACGAACACCTAATGCACAGCTGTGCATTTTTATTTTAAACATATGACGAACACACAAAGCACAGCTATGCATTTCTATTTTAAACATCTGACGAACACTCAATGCACAGCTGTGCATTTCTGTTTTAAACATCCGACGAACACCCAATGCACAGCTATGCTATTCTATTTTAAACATCTGATGAACAGCTAAAATATAACAGCCAACGTCACATACCTCTTTGAATGCTGATTTGATTTATGACATTTTAATCTGTATAAATTTAGTATACGACCACCAAAGAATCAATCACACGAGAAACAATCATATCATGTTCACCAATGTTTCAGATGAGCTAGTATTTAAACCAACGGTCCATTACTGACTTGAAACGACCATTCCGGAAATACATGTCGTGCAGATTTTAATAAGTCGCATATGTCACCAGGAGTTTCACTGCTCCCCTCCACAAAAAAACAACAAAAAACATGTCGCTACTTGTTTAGTTTAACTTTATTTCAAGCAAATATTTCATGTTAACATGTAAACAAATCACAGATAACAAAACTCCATGTGCTTTGGATTGGAAAACAAGGTCGATGCGACAGTTATATTAATTCCTTTCCGTTTTTGTGGAGTTGTGACTGTAAACTGTGTGGTATGATGTCGAACTGTAAGTGTTTATTTTACATGTGAAAAGGGTAGGAGTAGACAATATTTAAAAGAACTATGAAAAGGGGAAAAACACAACACAAGAAAAAACATTAATTAATATGTTAACCTGGTACACGGTTTGTTGTATAGCAGTAGAGAGCCGATTACACGAATGTCGCAAAACGTTTCGTTGCTATAATATATCGTTGTACAGCGCGGAACAGAAGTTCGTTTTCTGCAAAAGAGACTCGGTTGTAGCCATTTAACAGATTATTTGTAGTAAAAGGGCACCTTATAACGGTAAAGCAGTGGGATCTGAGGTTTGTATAATGTGGATATCTTAAGAGAAAGTGTTCGATTGTTTCCGGAGATCCACAGGAACACAGGGGGAGTTGACTAGAGACTTTCTTTAAAGATCGTAGTTCAATCCGCTACAATTAAGTCGAAGACGTGTGTGTAGGATTTGTCCAGTTCGTGAACCGACATAAACAAGACGTGCCGATTTGTTTTTATTTTTATCAAGGGCGTTTTTGAATAATTGCACGTCAGGTGAATTTTGTATTATTATGGGCAGTTGATTCCACTCACGTATTGTATTGGGTAAGAACGATAAACGATATGCTTGCGTACGTGCTCTGGCGTGTCAAATGTGTCTTAGGTTGTATCCATCTGATTGGGTTTGGTTTATATTTGGAATCAGATCTGACATGTAGGGTGGTGAAATGCCATGTGTAATTTTATACAATTGAAGTAGGCGATGTTGTTTCCTTCTTTCAGAGAGTGTATCCCATTTGAGATCGTTCAGAAGCTTTTGGATTCTGCAATATTTTGTTGCTCCGGTACATATAAGGGCAGCTTCCACTTGAACTGATTCGAGTTCTTGCTTTAGGTATTCGCTACAGTTGTCCCTGACAACATCTGGGCGAATAGGTGAAAAATACATTTTTTTGAGACAGGAGCGATTCAGAAAAAATTTAAGCGACCTAAGGATACCGATTAGTCGACATGCTTTTATCAGAGTTATTGAAATGTGTGAATTCCATTTTGCGTCAGAGGAAAGGGTAAGACCCAGGTGCTTGTGGGTGTTAACCCCTTTGATAATTAAGGAATTCATAGATAAAGGTGGGTGTTGTGGTTAACACCGTTTCCTGCTGAAAAGAATAGATTCAGCTTTCTCAGGGTTAAACGATACAAGCCAAGACTGGGACCACGAATGTATTGATGCAAGTTCGTTGTTTAACGTGGTTGATGCAGAAATCGGATCTTCTACAATTAGGTAAAGACTTGTGTCGTCGGCAAAGAGCCGGATGTTTGACTTGAAAGCGGAAACAATATCGTTAATGTAGGCGAGGAAGAATAAGGGGCCGAGGATGGAGCCTTGAGGAACGCCTACTTTTATATGGCACCAGGGTGATGTAGAATTTGCACACATAACGCGTTGTTTTCGATTTGACAGGTAAGACACAATCCAGTTAAGTAGAGAGTAACGTATTCCAAACGCCGAGAGTTTTGTGATGAGACCACAATGCCAGACTCGGTCGAAAGCTTTTGAGATATCGCAAAATACGGCACGAACTTCCTTACCCTGGGAGCCGTTTCATCAAACATCGTACGCCAAATTTAGAATACGATACGAATTTCGATGAAACATTATTTTAAAAGACCGAAGCATATTATTACTAATTTCCAGTAAAATCATTTATTTCATCATTGTCTCACCCGTGGCTTATATCATTCGGAGCTATTTATCAACAGCTTGTATATTTTCAATTTTTAAATTTCAGTCGTAAATTAAGATTGTCGTACGACCATTGATGAAACGGGCCCCTGGTCCATCGCCTGACATATGTCACTGTAAAGACATGTAAGTTGGTTAACGGTCGAAACCCCTTTGATGAAGCCGGATTAGAAATGAGTAAGAAGATGATTTGTCGTGAGGAAATTGTATATGTATTTTTTAGGGATGGGAACGAATACTGGAAATGATATTCGAATATTCGTTTGTCATTTTTCGAATATATTCGAATATTCAATTTTTAAACCTTATATTAAAATGTCAGAACTTATGACCGTCCGGAGCAAACAACTAATCCTGATTGCCACAAATGACACTATCAATCATATCTTATGTGCAGCTTTAAAAACAGGATGGAGTATTTTGTAGATCATTGATTTTTATGCTCTTTTTTTAAATAAATAATGTTTAGTTTCATAAGATGTAAGATATCTCAGGAAAACACATTACCGTAATTATATTTTTTTTTCCAAACTTATCATTGTTCTGGATTACTTCCCATCGGTACTATTTATGCTTTTGGTTTCGCTATTTTTTCTGGAATAAAGAACGATTTAAGAACGATTCAATCGATTTAGATTTGATAAACTAAATTATGATAAGATAATCATTGATTTGATATATGGATAACGGAATTAAAACACACAGTCCCGCGAGTTGTGTGATTGTTCCGGCGTCCCGATATGAGACAAGGTGTCCAGATATTCGTAAAAACGTTGTATAAGTTCACAATAAAATTCGCTATGCAAGCTCTATGTGGCTTATAGTTACCATCGCTAATCCCTTTATTGCCCCCTAATGACAACCCTGTTCTACTTCTCGAGTGCAAAATTACCGGCGCGATGACAGCTCTGTTAGACTGCATTTAAGATTTAAGGTGAACCAATCGCGAGGAAAAATGAGCATTTTAAACGCTTAAACTTGTTCTGTTTTCTGTACTCTTCAATATATATATATAAGGTACAGTAAGCTAAGTGAACAAAACAATAACTAGACTTATCAACTATGTAAGAATTAAATTAAATAAAGCTTAATTGAAGCATAATGTTAGTGATGATACGTATATTAATTCGGTAATTTGAAACGAATGGAGTTATCATCTTAAGTCCCCAATATTTAATGCTTAATGGCATGACCATTAAATACATATTAGCTATGTAAATACAAACTTCAGTTAATGTGATATTCAATGCATGTGCTTTCGTTCCAAAGAATTATTTTATGTCTATTTTACTCATTTCATATTTCAAATATAGATTCTATCTTGCAAAACGCAGTGTTGCAAAACGCACACTTTAATTGCTTCAAACTTTTTACAGCCGGGATTCGATCATAAATTTCGCGAATTTATGTACAAAAGCATTAAACTGTATTTACCGGGATTCGATAATAAATCTTGTGATAACATATGAATTACCGTGTCGCTAATGTAGACTAACCACAATATTGATTTATCATCACGATGAATTAATTTAGTTTTGTGCTTCAGTGCGTAAACATGATAACCAGACAGATCCTTTTAAAGCCCCACTAACACTCAAAATCAACGAATATTTCGTTAATTATTTCGTAAAATAAAGTTAACCCATACATAATCAGTGTTCCGTATATAATAGCCATAAATTCAACGCTAGATGTGGTCTGGTAACTATGTATCTGGTTAAACCTATGTTAACAGACCAAATCTAGCGTTCACGTGTTGGTTATTGCTTTAATGAATACTGATTTTGTATGGGTTAACTTTATTTTACGAAATATTTTACGAAATAATCGTTGATGGTGAGGTTTAATGTTTTTTTTTTAATAAAGTCTTTTACCAAGTTTCTGACTTATTACTTATTAGGTAACGAGTGGCCACTTTGGTTTGCTTTGAGTTTATGAAGATATTCTTTCATTAAGTTCTTAAAAACGTCCACCTCTCGGTCACTAAAAGTTTAAGCCCGTTTTTCGCTTATTTCTTTAATGCCAGAGTGCGGCCATATTGGACAATGTTTGTATGACAAATTGCGCGAAAACGACGTCATTTTCAGGTTTGCATTGTTGGTAATTTTACTGTGGTAAGTTAACGAATTTCAATGGTTAGGTTACAACTAAGTAACCATCGTTTATAAAAATACACTTATATTTCGGTAACATAACCATGCAAATAGCTGCGATTATCAAGTTACTAAAGTTAATATTAACCACTGTTAATACAATTGACCGCTGAGGTTGAAAAAACCTGTCAAAACCCAGATTGTTAAATGTTTATCAATGTACGTAAATGTTTTACATAAATTTACTTTCATTTTCGACTGATTTTTAGAAAATAGTTTGTACATATTGCATAACTATGAATTGATAGTAAATTGACGATTGGTCCCTTTCCTTATACCATCCCGTCTGCCAATTATCATCTGGAAGCTGTTATCAAAGCAATGACTTATAATGGAAACCAAAACTGCGACTTTATACATGTATTTATAACTTTTTTGGAAGTATTTTTGCATTCAAATAGAATATTCGAATATGATTTTTGAATTCGAATATTCGGCCGATTTTCGAATATTCGAATATTCGGATATTCGGTCCCATCCCTAGTATTTTTGTATGCAGCGCTCCATTATTGAGCCGAGGCAACTTAGAAGGGAAATAGGGCGGTAGTTGGCAGGTTTAGTAGGATATGATTTCGTGAAGATGGGCGCAACGTTCGCAAGCTTCCAAGAATCAGGGAAATATGAATTGTGCATGAGCTTATCGAAGAATGTTGAAAGGGGTATAGCAAGTTCGTGTATGCCTTCTTCTAGAAGCCTAGCACTGACCATGTCTGGACCACATGCCTTGCTTGGGTCAAGAAGAGAGAGACTGAGCGCCTTGAACGTCTCGGGGCGTCATGGTTGTAACATAGCTGCAGGTCCAACCATAATTTCATAAATAGAAATAGATGTTTTAATAATGTAAGAAAATGTTAAAAAGTTTATTTACATCAATATTTATAAATAAGATAACTATTATAATTAATGAGAAATCTTAAAGTTGTGTCATGTAACAGCTTATAACATATCGTTTATCCTTATGAGTTTATTCTTATGATGGAAATTAATAAGGGGATATTTCAATAATATGTATAAACAATGTTAGGATGAAGTTTGAGAATTTAATAATACATTTTTGGGAGATATTTGTCATTTACAAATAATTTAAGAGTACACATAAACCAAGCCCTGATTTAAGATTTATTTCAAGTAAGAACACAAATACGTTTATACCCAGGGTGGGGTATAATTGGGATCAATAAAATGAAAAGTCATTTAGATAAAAGAATCGAAGGACCATATACTTAACAATGAGTTCAGGGTCAGCATATAGACACGAGATTAATAGTAACCACGCATGGTCATCAAACAGCACAGATGAGAGGGTCACCTATTTGCATAGGATACACAAGTTATGGTACTGACAAATATAACGGGATTACTCTATACCAATATAAATTGATTAGATTTTAGTACATTTGCCAAGCAAGTAAATACATGAATAGATTTTCCTTCTAGAACATTCTAATAAGTCAACCAATCCGTAATAAGCCCGGACCTTGGTGACCAATGGAAATTACAAGTAGATTTTATGTAAGTTAA